>VUQJ01023947.1:0-13471 GCA_015108635.1 Andinoacara biseriatus
TACTAATGTAATTTTTTTTTTTTTTTAGCAGAAAAAGAAAAAATAAATAAATAACACACAGCACTGCTCACTTATAGCAAAATAGGTGAGTAGCTACACACATCTGCACATGGAAGATGTAGGATGAAGGTTAACGTGTTCTCAATAGGGCGCCGGTTGAGTTCAGTGGGTTGAGCAGGCGACACACGTGCAGCTTCTCCAGGAGCCTGTGTTTGACTCACCATTTCCTGTGTGCCATTTCCTCTCTGTCCCTCTTTTTGTATCTGCTCTACTGTCAAATAAATCTTTAGCAAAAAAAGAAAGCAGATGTCCAGTGGGAGCAGGGTTTTATGTTTCAATATGAATTATCATTGACATGAAGAGATGAACTTTACACAAGTCGTGACTCATACTAACACCAGTTTTTTTTTCCCTCTGTGGGGTGTGTTTGATTCATTCTGCAGGTCCTCCTGAACAGGAACATCAGTATCCTGCAGGACAACATTCACGAGCTGCATCAGGAAAAAGCAAATCTCACTGTTCAGCTTGGCCTGCTGGAAGGTAGGAAAAACTCCATCACTGCCATGAAAGGAGACTCTTTCCCAGCCCTATTCTTAGTCTTATTTTCCCCCAGTGTTACCATGGGGATGGACTGTAAATAAATACAGGATTGGTTGGTTCAAAAAAAAAGAAAAAAGTGGAGCGTGCTCTGCTCTGAGACACAAACTAAAATGAAATGAAAATCAGCAACGAGGACAAGAAAAACAGATTTAAAATAAAGCTGGAAGAACAGAAGGATTTAATAAAGTTAATAAATATACAAGAGAAAGGTGAGTTAGGAAAAATGAAAGAAGGAAACTAAGAAAGAAGGAAGAAAAAAGGAAAGGAAGAGAGTTCTGATTGGTGTGGCAATGTCTCGTTGCCAGTGTTGTTGATGTTTCTGGACCTTGTTGCTCGCATATTTGCTCTGTCAGTGTCTTGTTGTCATTGCTATATGATTATCACATTGCTCAGTCGTTGCTGTCTCTGTGCCTCATTGCTTGTGTTGTTGCTGTATCATCACCTTCGAAGGCTGTTGTCGTTGCTTGTGCGCCTCTCTGCTTGTATTGTTCCTGCATCTTTGCCTTTTTTGTGTTACCGCTGTTTCTGTGCCTTGTTGTTGGCATTAATGTTGCGTTTCCACCTTGTTTTGGGCGTTTTTACATCAACCCCTGAAACACCTGTTGCTGTGTCTGTCCTTCATTGCCAGTGCCGTTGCCGTGCGTCTTTGCTTGTATCACTGCTGTATTTTTGCCTCATCAGTAGAATTTCTTTAATTTTTTTTCTCCCTTTACCATGAATTCTAATTGCGATAGAAATCTCTTTTACACGAGAGACCAGCCTTACACACAGCACTGGTGCATTGTTCTATTGTTGCCGGGTCTTTTCCCCGTTGCCGGTGTAATTGCTTTCAGAACAAACAGCGGGACTCGTCAGGTCTGAGGAATGCAGGTTTCCCTGCACTGAAGGATCACAGTGCTGCACTAACAGCTCACAGGGCAGGAAGGACTTCACACTGCAGCTCAACATGTCACAAACTCCAACACGTGCATTTTAATTTAATGGTCGCATAACTTCATCTTTCCTCTAATCATTAGGGTTAACACGTGGTGCAACAGTTGTCTTTGTGCTGCATGCAGCAACAGGAGATATTTCAGGCTAAAAGCTTGTTTGTTTTCCAGATCTGGAAATGTCTCATTTATAGAAAAACTGCAGACGGTTCGAAGGGTACAGGTGCCCATTTATTTTTTCCCCCCCATATTCTTTATTGTTCTTTTTACAGTGGTAAAACATCGATAGAGGAAACTGTTCTGAGATATAACAGGAAGTCCTGCCAGTTTTAAGTTTTGGAGCCATTTATGTGTCACTTCCTCCTTTCATGTGCACATTCCTTCAGGAAGCTTTTCACTTACTGGTGTTTTTGCTGTATGTGTCACGTTATGCTACTTTAAGCAGGTGTGAAGTCTACATATTATCATTTTTAGAGCTGCACTCGTGTATATTTGCTAATTAGAAGTGCAGTTTGTTGAGGCAGTTGCAGAGTTTTGCAGAGTAATGTTGGTGTTTAGTGTACCAGTGCAGTGCAACCACTGCTCCAAGTCCCGGGCACCAAATATTTGAATGCTTCAGGAAAGAAGGGCTCAGCTAAGATTTTGGTGTGGTCATTAAGTTTAGGAACTTTTTCATAGCAGGTTAATCCAAACCATGCAGCAAGATATTACTGATGTTAGATGTTCTCTTTGTTGAATTTTTATCTGTTTCTAGTGTCTTTTTCCTGCCATATCATAGCTCTCTTTAGCTAGTTAGGAGGTAGTATATTATTATATATGGGGTTCGTCTACAGAAGCTTTAAAGCATTAATTTACGCAGCATGCCAGCTTTTGGTGACATGTTCTACTTAATCTTAACAGTTACCACTTCTTTTCAATTTTTCATCTGGTAAACAAATCCATGTTTTCTAAATACTGAGGAGAATTTAGCTCTGGCACTTTAACCTTTGGTAGCAAAAGATGCTAAAACCACAGCTTAGCCAGAGGGATGACAGCTGTGGTGCAGTTTTGCTTTGCTTTAGAAAAAGTCAAACCAGTTCAAACTAGTAAGAAGCAACATCTCAAAATGAGATCTGGGGCTCTTCTTTGTTTCATTTCATCGTAAACTTAAAATAAAACGAAACCAAAGATTGTTTATGAGGTAAAGAAGCACCGCTCTGAGGAGTCTTCAGTTACACTTCTGACCAATCAGATCAATTCTTAAAGCTGATCACATGGTTAGTTTTGAACCTAACCAGCAGGATTTGTTTCAAGTAGTCTTTTAGGTGAAAAAACTTTATTAAAGGACTGGGGAAACGTCATGTTATCGTGTTTTTAAGAACAAATATGAGGGATGTTTTTTGGAGCGTACAATGAAATTATTATAGGAATTTCTTGACTAAAACCCTCCAAAACCAACAGGGCAAGAACAGTGGCCTGATAGGAAGTGAAGACATACATTAATGGAGGTGACTTCCTGTAGGGAACGGTTGAAAGGAAACAATAAATTCCTGTACGGAAGAGGTATGAAAGGAGCATTATGTCAGCAGGGAGAGGGCCGCTCTGATAAGCATCAGTCACTCTTAAATATGAACATGTCACTGTGGAAGAAACCAGTCACAAAAACATCTGACTTCATTTCAAATCACAGAGGAGGAAAAAACATCCAGCCAGGATGTTTTTTTTCTTAACGTGTGCCTTTTTGATCTCTAAAAAATATTCACAAATACTGAACAAATATTCAGTTTGTTCAATATGATAATCAGCCATATCGCTATAGCAGAAAGAATATGATGTATCGCAGCTTTGCACGTGAATTAATTTGCATTCAACATAAAATTGTGCATAGCCATGCTGATGTCGCCCAGCGGTTTGTGAATTTCTGCTCTGAAGCTTCAGGTAGTCAGGGACGAGGGTGGGGCGTCAAGTTATCAGTTAATGCTAGATTGGTTTGCAGGGTGCACCAAGTACTGAATGACTGCATTAAACAGACGTGTGCACCTGCTAATTAATGCTAAATAACACCAGAATTTTAAAAATCCAAAGCACAAATAGCCTTTTAGTACGGTTAGTACGGTTCAGATAACTGCATTAAAAATGCTCCAAAAGGCACCAACACCACAAACATAGTTCATAAGCTGCCTGTCTGGTAGACTGATGATGTCACCCAACGTGAATTTAAAAAGTGAGAATTTTCAAGGTCACCACCTTCCTGTTTTGAAACCAGATGTAATGAGTCGATGGGTTAATCGCTTGACCTCTGTAAACACCTGAGTTTATGGCCATAGTCATACATTTGGGGTCATCGTGAATAAAAAGTCTATTTTGCTAAACTTGATCTTACTATGTTTCAAAATGCTGGATTATTATTGACACTCATATCAGGTATTCTGAAACCAAGCTGGTGATGGGGAAATCATTAATCTCCAGGTTTAAAAATGGGACTTCGGAAACAGTTGGACGATGTCATGTTAGCTACGTCCATCTTTTTGTGAACCGAAAGCCAGCTAGCAGCTACAGCCGCCTGTTGGAAAAAATAAGAACAACCTGAAATAAGTGAATCTGTGTTGGAAACAGGTGAAATGATCCCACAGCTCTGGAAAGAAATTAGATTGTAGGACTCAGCTCTGAGCAGGCCGAAGTCCTGACAACACGAGCGCTGGCAGCAGAGCACAGGTCATTCCTGACATAACTCCCACTGACGGCTCTCTGATACCACTCCATGTTTCCTTATAAGTTAATGCAGCCGCAGACCTGAGCCAAACCCTCAAAGTGAGTCCGGACTGAGGAGTTCCCAAGAAAACAAATTTGGGATCGGTTCGTTACTGTTGCTGGGTTGGACAACTGTGAAGAAACAATGTGACCATGATGGGCTGTGTTAAAGAGAAATGTGCAGGCCCAGGAAAACTAAGCAGAACCTGGATTTCTGGGGGTACAGAAACATTTAGAGTTTTATTTCTACCTCAAAGAACTCAATTTTATGTTTAAAGCACTGTTTTATAACAGCAATCATCTTGAGAGAATCTCAACTAACCCAACTAACCCTGTGAGCAAGCACTTGGTGACAGTGGGGAGGGAGAGGGAATCACCTTTTACAAAATCAGGAAGCTTCCTGTGCCATCTCATGTTTCCCTGTTTTCTGTCCTCAGACCAAATCAGCACCGTGGAGCAGAACCTGACCCAGGCCATTCATCAGACCAAGTTCTACAAAAGTCTGAAGGTGGCCGCTGAGAGCCGCATGGAGGCAGCTCAGGCTCAGACCAACGCCTGCGAGTCCAGCAAGCAGCACGTGCAGAAGCAGCTGTGAGTCCACATTGTGGGGTTGAACTGATCCCTGGATGGTTCTCCTGAATGAGGCTGTGGCTCTGATGGTGTCTCTGTTTGTGTGTTTACAGTCAGAAGTGTAAAGACACAAAATCTGAAGCTTCTCAGGTGACACAGCAGCGGGCCCCCACCCAAACCCCCGGCTCCACCGCTGCTCCCCTTGCTGGTATTCCCGCACTGGTGCTGCTCATCTGCAGCACTCTGCATCTGATAACCTGTGAGTAGCAGCAGCGTCTCCACATCTGCCTCATAATCACTTACACATGATGCCAAATCTGAGCTTCTGCATGACCTGCTACACCTGAACGCATCCTGAGCACCGCAGCAGGGAGTCATCAGCGTTCCTTTATTTAAATCTTTTATTTAAGTTTTAGTTTCCAGAGTGGATTTGGTCATTTCAGTTAAGATCTTATTGTTGAAAACATTTTTCATTTTGTTTTTTTGTTTTTTTCCTGTTAGTTTTTATTTTTCTTTATCTTGTAATGGGTGGCATTCTGCAACAAGAACAGTTTGAAACAGTTTTGTATAAAGATGTAACAACATGGAAAAGAATATCATCTCATCACATGCAAATAATTCAACAAAATTAAAAAAAATAATGGTCTTTCATGTGGATACGCATCAGAAAATTATCTATTTTGTTTTTTAATATCTTTAACTAGAGTTGATTAGGCTGCCTCACATGTCAAAAGTAAATGATTAAACCTGTAATTATGAATCTGCAGTCACTAAAACAGCGTTCTTCGTCTCACATGTTCAGTTCACATGCAGAGAGAAAAACAGCAGAGCTCCACCTGGTGGCTGAAGCTGCTCACTGCAGTGAGCTGCTGCAAAAAAAGGCTTCCTTAAAAATTTTGCGATGAATCCTTTTAAATGTTGGGATGGAGCTCAAACACGTGTGAATTTAATATCACTTTATTTATTTTATATATATCTGTTGTCCTGATTCGTAGTTTCAGGCGAATGGAAGCTGCTTTCTTTTGCGTCTTCTGTTTTGGGGAAGCGATCTAAACAGAAGATGTGCATATCTCACATGTCTGTGTCATTGTTTAGTTAATTAGCTTTAATTATTTTATCTATTTGTGAGATTTAACAGTCTCAATGTGTTTTAAAATTTGCAACGTAGCACAAATATCTTTATTTTGGGATGATTTTGAGGATTTTATCTTGTTACTGGAACTGACTAACAAAAATGAAAGATATACAAATGTATGCTAAACTGTTTATAATGTCCTTACTTTTTGTGATAAATTTAATCCGGATGGACAAACTAAACAATCAGTTTACCCTGTTAGAGCTCAGATTTCCTCTGGATCTCCTGCAAGTACACAAATATTTACTTACTGTATTTATGCAGAGTGAATAGGCATCCACTTTGGTGGCAAGCTGGCAAAGGGTTCGACACTCCTGGTTTCAACACCACCGTGTGGAGTTTGCATGCTTTCCCTGTTTCATCAATCTAGAAACCGTTAATAATATTTAAAGGGTCATATGTCCACCTTGTGATGATTCACATGCCAGGAAGAGGAGCTTAACCTGACACCCTCTAAAATGTGTTTCCTGCTTTTCAGGAGCTGAGGATGGTAAACAGTCGAGCCGACAGTGAGCACTGCGGTCCAGCCGGAGGAGCGGAGCCTGGACTAACACACTGACTGCTGTACAAACTTCCTCTCTGCCGTGGGGACGCATCACGCTGTCTAAAGATGAATGACTGGACACAAACTTTGCTTTTTTACCCCACAGCTGAGACGTTTACTGCCCATTGGACTCTGCAGGCTTTATTTTTTTGTTTTTTTAAATGAGCATTTTTAAAACACACTTCCTGCCATCCTTTCCCACAAACATTCCCATGAAATAAAATTAAATAAAATCCTGAAGTGATAATAGTCAGGTTTTTACTGTTAGCTGTGATCAGGTTCAAAGTGTGGATGATTTTTTTTTTTTTTAATACGCTTGAAGCTTCACGCATCCAAGAGGATTTTTAGAGGCTTTTCTCAAGTTTCATTAGATACTGTTTGTTTTGTTTTTTTGGATGAATGTTTCCATTTTAATAAACCCGAGGATTGTTTTAACAAACCACAGTGGTGTATCCTCCTCAATTTTGGGTTAAATTTGCTTAAATGTTTTGTACATTTCAAGCTTTTGCTTTTTCATTGTGAAAGATTAAAAACTGAAATAAACTGAATTGCCCTTTAAATGTCCAAATCTAAGGAAGTATTTTAACATCACAGCAGTTGGCTTTGCGGGATATCCTTAAGTGTTACTGTGGAAATAAAGAGGTTAAACGGTCTGAAAATGTTTGTTTGATAATGAAACACTGCAGATTCGGCTGAAGACCTTGAAGCAACTGAAGTGTTTGAAAATATTAGAACCTCTAAAAACAGCTGAGCTGTAAACATGGCTGCATGCAGGCATCCCTATGCAACCTTTTTCAGGTATTAAACATTCTTTATGGTAAATGTACAAACAAATTTTAATGCAACTTGCAATTTTGCAAATTAATGCAAAAACTGGACGTCCTCTGATTTTCAGGGTGTACTTCACATCTTAAATGTTAAATACAAGTGCAGACAGAAACTATATGACAAAGAAAAATGATTTTTGAGCTATGAATCATGCATTATAAATACAGAGGGGTGCTGTGCAGACTGTGAGTGAATAAGTATCTAAGTTTTTATTTGAGGTAGTGTTTGTATCAACTCCAGGAAGAAACAATAAATAAAATAAAATAAAAATAACAGACACAGACCACTGGAATTTTTAAAAACCTGCCTTTATTCTCTGAACTCCAGGACATTTGTGTTTGAACTTTACAGACACTCGAGGACACTGAAGTTACAAACTGTTCCTCCGGGACATCCACACAGCTTCCCGATTCTCGACGCTTTACGCACTGCACACTGCTCACCTGCATCACACTGACACACAAAAAACGCAAACATGATTTTCAGACTGGATCCAGTTTGACTTTAATATCTGCCAGAAAAAAAAAACTGAAGTTGATTAAACTTGTTTCTGAAAGTCTGAAATATCATCCATTCATTACTGGTCTTTTCTTTCCTAGTTTGGTGAAGCTGGTTCTAGAACAGCAGTGTGAGAAACGTGCATGTTTATTCTGGAGGCCAAAATCTGCAAACCTGAACACCTAAAATAAATCCTAAATTATCTGAGCGGGCAGATGCCAGTGCAGGACGGAGCGAGCACGTGTGGACGTCACGTGAATGAACGCTCGTACTCACAGCAGGAAGCCAGCCGAGTTTCTTCTCTGAGGACGGCTGCTGTTTGCCCTTTAGCTTCTCCAGAACTTCCTGCAAAGCTTCAATCTGAGGAGGAAATGGAGACCAAGTCAACATCTGACTGAAGATTCAAAGGAAGAACTGAAACTAACACCAGATGGTATTTATGCCGACATTATCCGGATGAATGTGAAGTCCCAGGGGAACGTCCACCTTTAGCACCCTGAGGTTTTAAAATGGGACCTACTCTAAGGGATGTAAACATTTTTCTTTAAATTCATGATAATTTGTTCACAAATGAAAAACAACCTCCATTATTCAGAGGAATTTCCAGCTCCCTGAAACATCAACACGCTGATTACTAAAGTCATTTCTTTACCAGTATTATCATCTTACATTTACAGAAAGGCTGTTTACAGTGAAAAAGATGCACGTGCTAAAACACTAAGCTGGCAGTTTAGTTTTAGCTGACATGCTAACACTAAACTGCTCCAAATAAACTGGTAACATTTTCAGGTCAGCTTCTCATGATGAAGTAAATGCTGATAACACAATTTAACAGATACAGAGTGATGACACCAACATGATGGCTGAACAACTACGAGCCTCTTTCACGTTTCAGTTCTCTCTGCCACTGGGCACAAAAACTCCCGGGAAAAAGGAAGGTTAGATTATGCAGCCAAAACAGGAAGAGGAAAGGTTTTTATTTTCCCAGCAGGTGGCCATAATTGGTAAACTGTGAACACTGCAAAAAACAAACTGTTGAAACTTTGCCTGGCAAAAGTCCTGATGTCTGTGTTGGATTTACACTGATTAAGCACATTATGACCACTGATGGCACCTGGTAGTGGGTGGGATATATTAGGGAGCAAGTGAACATTTTGTCCCCAACGCTGATGTGTTACAAGCAGAAAAAAAAAAATTGAGTGACTTTGACAAGGGCCAAACTGTGATGGCTAGATGACTGGGTCAGAGCATCTACCAAAACTGCAGCTCATGTGGGGCGTTCCCAGTCTCAGACTCACTGATCTATGTGGGGAGAGAAGGCTGGCCCGTGTGGTCCGATCCAACAGTCGAGCTACTGTAGCTCAAGTAGCTGAAGAAGTTAACGCTGGTTTTGATAACAAGGTGCCAGAATACACGGTGCATCACAGTTTGTTTATGGGGCTGCAGACAAGTCAGGGTGCCCATGCTGACCCTTGTCCACTACTGAAAACACCAACAATGGCCACATGAGCATCAGAACTGGAAGAAGGTGGTCTGATAACTCACGTTTTCTTTTACAACACGTGGATTGCCAGGTGTGAGTTGCTTACTTGGGAAACACCTACAGAAGTATCAGGCTGTATTATGAGAAGAAGGCAAACCAGGTGGAGGCCGTTTAGTGCTTTGGGCAATGTTCTTCTAGGAAATGTTGGGTCCTGCCTTGCATGTGGATGTTACTTTGACATGTACCCTCTATTTAAGCACTGCTGCAGACCATGTACACCCTTTCATGGAAACCCTGATGGCTGTGCCCCCTCTCAGCAGGATAATGCTCCCTGCCACAGAGCAAACGTGGTTCAGGAATGGTCTGAGGATCATGATGAGTTTGAGATGTTGACTTGGCTTCCAAATTTCCAAGATCTCAATCCAATCGAGCATCTCTGGGAAAAACAAGTTCAACCCATGGAGGCCCCACCTCACAGCTTACAGGACTTAAAAGCTTTGTTGCTAACATCTTGGTGCAGATACCACAGCACAGCTTCAGGGGTCTAGTAGAGTCCATGCCTCAATGGGTCAGAACTGTTTTGGCAGCAAAAGGGGGACTAATACAATATTAAGCAGGTGGTCACAATATTATGCTATTGGTATTTATAAAAAGGAACAAGTAGCCTGATATTAGCATACTGTTTGCTTTGAGTGTACCCAGGGATGAGGCTTTGCATATGTTTTGCATGGCTGAACAAAGCACTGAACCACAATCTATGACCTTATACCTTTTCTTTGGTTAAAATGACTCATTTAAATTTGCAGCATGAAGAGCTGCCCTCTAAAGCACCGCATACATCAGTGAGCATAGGCTGTACCGCCTTTGGCACATTCGATGTATCCCACAAGCATAACAAGAAAGCTCTACAGTACATCTCATTCACGTCATGTCACATTATGGCCTGGCAGACAGTCGTGGTATGGTTACCTTGAAAAAGTAATCAATTACTCCTTGATTACTCCTTTAAAAAGTAACTTGTTTACTTTACTGATTACTTAATTTTAGAAGGAACTAAGTTAGATTACAAGTTACTTTTTTAGTTACTTTCAACAGCTGCCGGGTGTTGTGCCAAAACGTGATCTTCTGCCATAAAGTGATTCCAATGTTTCTATGTGGTTTTATGTGTGCGAGTGCTGTAAACATGATTTATGAAGTGCTTATATATAAAATGAGGCAAAAACCTGCTTTTCAACATTTGAAATAAATATTTTTCACCTGAAGCTTTCAGAACTCTCCTCTACACTCTTCACACTGAGAGTTGCAAAATTACCAGCTATCCTTAAATGAGAAATAATTACTGCTGATGTTTATTTATTTATTTTATCAAAGTCACTGAAAGTAGTTTGAGTCCAGGTCAGCCACAGTTTTCCTGTAGTGAATTGTCCAGGAAGGCTAAAGAGGGGGTATGACCTTGTTTTGCATATTGAGGGATTCAGATCCCTATCAGAAAGAACAAACGAGAACTCAAGAGAGATAAGGGAAGGAAGAAGGCATTGCTACAACTTTTGTTCAGGTCACATTTGACAATTGTGATATTCAGATAAAGGAGAAGAATTAAAGAGCTTAAAATGTCATCAACTTACAAGCTTGTGTGTCCAGGTAAGGACTGTGTTTAAAGAATTTTATGGGTACTGTGTGCAATTTCCATTGTAAATACTAATTACAGTAAAATTACAGAGGAAAAGCAGTATAAACTTTCCAACTGTCGAACTGCCAGTCCAGACTCCTGAGGGAACTTGTGAAGTACACAATTACAAACTTGGTGTACTTGGGTATTTAAAAATCGCCTAGGTCTCTTTTCTCTCCTGCTATTCTTTGGGTTAAAATGCTGTCATCTTGCAGGCTGGTATGTCCAGGTAAGGATTGTGTTTAATAATATAAGAAAAACAAATCAAAGGACACCTGATTTTCTTGTTTGTTTGTTTTTTAATGCAAATTCAAAGTATATCAGAAGAGAAATGAGGCCTACACTTTCACTGTTATTATGCATAAAGTTTAACAAGCTAGCACAATTTTGCTTTTAAAAATTGCATTATGTTTGTGGATAACTTCAGTTTTTAATGAATTTGTCTTATCCACAGGTATTACACAGGCCATACTGTGTGTTGCTCTTTTGTCAGGTCAGTCTCCATGTGTTGTGTTTCTGTTTAGCTAATGATCTCCTTAAAAACTCTACTTGTAGTCATTCTAAATTTTATCAAACGCTTAATGGCAACTGGTTATTTATTATGTCATTTTTACATCCAAATGTAGGAATGTGTGATATTTTTTAAGCCCTCGTGATTTTTTAATTATAGAGGATATCCTTGCAGGGCTGAAAACTCTGTTAAAAACTGCAAAAGATTGTTAAGAGAATCGACTGATTCTGGGAACCTCTGTGATCCAAGTCCTTCTGTTGTGTTTGCTCAAACTGCAATTTTGAAAAACATCTTCAAGGTCTACAGCTGCTTGAAACTAAGATGCGCAGTGATGGTTATAGAAGAAAAAACATCCTGAAAAAACAAAGTAGATACATTGTGGTACTTGGAGTGGGTTTATTATTAATTTGGCCCTGAAAAGTTTGTGAGTCTGCCTTCTGTACTAGTGTGCTAGCGCACTCAAAAATAAATAAATAAATAAATCAGCTAATAACAATTAACATTGTTTCCCCCAAACTTTACACCTGAATTTGAATGACTTATTCAGAGTAACAACAGTTGTTAATGTTTTTCTAAAGGGCTGTCCTCATCCATTTATCAGTACTACTTAATTCAACACAAAATGACGTGGTATGATGCCCAAAAGTACTGCAGAGACTACTACTTTGACCTGGCCTCTGCAGACAGCCTACAGGACATGCAGAACATGATTGCACCTGTCAGCAGCGGTTACATGGGATGGGTGTGGATTGGCCTGTATGACAGTTTCTCGAATTGGAGTTGGTCTATGCCAGATGACGGCTTCTATGGAAAGGCAAACGTGTCCTTCAGCAAGTGGGAGGTTGGTCAACCAAACAAGGTCAGAAATCAAGGTGAGATCTGCAGTGCTGTGCAGCAGGGTTTCTGGCATGATAATCACTGTGATTCGCCCTTACCCTTTGTCTGCTATGACAACACACTCGGTGAGTTAAACATGACATCTTTTAGTTTCGAAATCCAACAAAATGTATTACATTGATTTCTTAGTGTACATGTGCAGACCTCGCAGCTTTGTTTAGTTATTGTCCTGTAAAACAGCAACTTGAGTTTGATGTTTTGATTCATCCGACAAAACAAGTGAAGGAAACATGCCGCTCACCATAAATCATTTTACAATATATAGAATTTTTTATGTGCAAATAAATCTGTCTGAATATTAAATTTTCTTTTAGGCTCACCAAATTCTCCCTCTGAGAGATACGTGTTTGTAAATGAAACAATGACATGGCATGATGCTAGGGCCTACTGCAGGCTGCACCACACAGACCTGAGCAGTGTTAGGAATGAAATGGAGAGTTCAGAGATCCAGAAAGTGGTACCGAGTGAAATCCTGGTTTCAATCGGCCTGTACAGACCCACCTGGATCTGGTGGTCAGATGGTATTATGCGCTCATTCAAATACTGGCAAAGCAACCAACCATCAACTACAACTGCAACCTGTGCTGTCAGTCGGATTTCTTCTACCGCATTCGGAAAGTGGTACGATGCACCCTGTGACAGTCAATTTCACTTTATGTGTCATAAGCGTGAGTAATTTCCACATATACTTTTTGCTGCATTACACTAAATTTATGAGTTCAATTATTTTGGATTTTATTGGTATTTCAATTTTTTCATCAGCCGGAAAGCACAAGTTTTATTTGAAGGTGACGGCACTGAAGACCGCAGGTGACCTGA
Source organism: Andinoacara biseriatus (assembly GCA_015108635.1). Classification (NCBI taxonomy): domain Eukaryota; kingdom Metazoa; phylum Chordata; class Actinopteri; order Cichliformes; family Cichlidae; genus Andinoacara; species Andinoacara biseriatus. The sequence continues at coordinate 13,214 of VUQJ01023947.1, forward strand.
ATGACCCCGTGGTGACGGAGGCCATATTGAAAATGGTAATCTGTACAATCAGGAGAGACAGTTACAAATCACACTTTTGAGAAGACTTTATTCAATTAAGCTTTTGCTGCTGTGGATGTCTGTGTTTGTTTAGATGGAGAAGAAGATGAATGACAAAGGAGTTCTAGGAGGATTTAAGATTGTGTGGAAAACAGGATCTGATGGCAAGATCTTCCACGCAGAAGAGAAGAAAGCATCTCTGGAGAAAACAGATATTTG
>VUQJ01023948.1:9644-21884 GCA_015108635.1 Andinoacara biseriatus
AGTCAAACCTTAAATACGCATTGGTATGCATTGGCTTATGGCACTCATGTGTTTTCAGCTACATTAAGCTAATGCATATCAATCCATATTTAAGGTTTGAGTCTCATCATCGCAATTTTTTTATCATGATTGTTCACAGACTGGTTAAATAGTGGGTTGATTAAAGTGTAAAAAAGACATGTCTTTTTAATCAAGCAACATTAATTATAGTTCAGTTGAAGTAAGCCTGCTGCGGCCTGGCAGGGAGTCAATTTGGAGTTTTTATTGAGGGCCGAAGGTAAAAAGTGATATGCTGAATGGCAACATGAGAGCATTATTGCAAAAAAGGGGAACATAAATAATTTAAATAATCACTGGAAGCCAACATTTTAAGTCGAATAAAGACTTACACAGCCCTAGTTCAAAGTGACACCTTGTGAAAACTTGGGAAGTTAACCCACGTGACCCAGCTCTAAATGACCTAAAAAACATTCCAGTATATTTTCAGGCATCTGTGTCACGTAGGGTGGATAAGGAAAACCCAGGTCTGACCTGAGAATGAGTCATGCTAACAACAATGGTGTGTTAGTTATATTATCCGTGACACAGTGAAAGGAGCTTCAGTCATAACAGGAAGCTCATTAGTTTCCTTGCAAGAGTATTACTTCATATACAAACTACAAAAATTAAAGCATTGATTTTAAGATTTGTGGTTTCCTTCCCAACATTTCTTACGTTTCAGTACAAGTAAGAAGTTTTTGGTTGATGGTTTTGGAAAATGGTTAAAAGCTAAAGGTGACAAAGTGTTTGTAAGCAGTGATCCAAGGCTCTGGGAGGGGTGCTCGAAGAACATATTGTACACTGTAAACCCAGATTTTGATTTGATTTAAAAATATTGAGTTCATAACACTTAAAATTGCCTAATATGTGAACATTACTTGTTAATTCTGAGTAAGCTGAGCAGTTTCATGTCCTTTTTTTTATTGTAAAAGTCCAATCAACAGCTTCTTCAGAAATAAAGAGTTTATATTACTTTAAAAGCTGTCCTTTTGCTAAATTGCTTATCAATTCAGAGTAGACTGTACTTTTTTTAATGGTCTCTCTTTTAATGTAATTTTTTGTTTGAATTCAAACAACTTAATATCATCAGGTTTTGTACCCTCCAAAAATCTAGTTTATGTCAATTTTAACACAATGGATTGGTCATATTGGATTGAAGCTATGTTGGGCAGCACGGTGCCATGGTGGTTAGCACTGCTACCTCACAGCTAGAATAACATCTCGAAGGTCTCAGTTTGATTCCACCTTGGCCCGGGACTCTTGCTGTGTGGAGTTTGCATGTTCACCCTGTGTCTGTGTGGGTTTCCTCCCACAATTCAAAGACATGCAGTTACTGGGCTTAGGTTAATTGGTCACTCTAGAGTGCCCATAGGTGTGAATGGCTGTCTGTCTCTCTGTACGGCCAGTCACTGAAACTCTGTTATTAGTACCAACTTAAATCTTTCATTCCATACCAAAAGGGTATGGAATGTATAATAATAATAATGCCTTTGACTTAAAAAGTGTTTTTCAAGGTACCCAAAGACGCTTTACAATTTCATGCACTATTCATTCACACCTTAATCACACTTGGTGGTGGTAAGATACTAATGTAGCCACAGCTGCCGTGAGGCAGTCTGACAGAAGCATGGCTGCCAATTCTCCCCTCCGACTATTACCAACCACATTCACACTTAGGTAAAGTGGGATAAGTGTATTGCCCAGGGACACAATGACAGCATGCACTCAGATGGGGACTCAAACCAGTGACTCTCCGGTTGCAAGGTGAGCACCTGCCACCCAAGTACAATGAACACAGTCCATGCCCTCATTCAACTAATGCTTCATTACTTAAAAAAAATGTAAGACAACGAGTTACCTTGGGTTTTTTTTTTTTTAGTACAATCCAACTTATCCAGGTTTACACTGTTTGATCATTGCAGAAAGAAGAATTTGGTACAGTGAATACCACTTAAAATGTAGAGTAAGAACTGCGAAGTGTTGAACAAGAATAACTGGTATAACTGTTTGGGAAATTCCACTGAGGGAGGAACTTTGATCTGTTAGATTTTTTTTTTTTTTTAGAGAGTGAGAGGAGCATGTTTTTGTGGATATACACACCACGTTCATCTGAGCTGTCGAGGGATTTCTATCTGCTGTCTCAAACAAGTAAGGAATTACTTATACTGAGCAGATTAGTGCAGAGGATGCGACTATATGATGCTTTTTCTTTCTGGTAAACCGACTTTTTCACAAATAGAGTCAGCAATTAAGAAATAAAAAGAGGCGCAGAGTTAAAATTCTGAAAGTGGAAATCCTCGAGGTGGCATGTAAAATGTAGGTAGAAGGCATACAACAGTATTTCATGAATAGAATTTGAGGCATCAACATTGGAATTAGAACAAATGAAACTCTTTTGCAACATTTGTGCACCTTAATGCTTTGAGTGTCAGAGAGGACTCATTAAGGGGCAAACCGATCAAGTAAAATTTGGTGATAAATAGCTGAAAGTTAAATATACAAGAAAAAACTTACAAGTTTGCAAGTAAAATACTGAAAGGTAAAAGTCATGAAATTTCAAGAAGAAACTCGGAAAAGTTGTTTATGTAGTTTTCGTTGGAATCCTTCCAGTCCATTGCTTTGTCTCTGTCTCAATACTTCTGATAATTTAGTTAATCTAGCTTAAAATAAGCAGCATTTCCTTAGTATCTCTATGTCTGATTACAAAGTAGATAATTGGATGAAAAGAGAAACTTTGAATTTTCTCAGGCTTTAAATTTGGTTTTTGGTTTTGTTAACACTGGCGTATTTATATAAAGAAGTACTCCTTTGTCTATCTGTGAATTTACTTCCCAGAAGCATCTAAAAAAAATACTTTCTCTGCCCCAAGTTGTAATGAGATTTCACGTAGTTTAGCCTTTTCTTCACATGACAAGGTCGAAGTGGAATCTAACTGAAAAGGGTGCAGTGGACAAATCGCTTTGATTATATGTTTAATTATAAAAGTACTCTTAAGTCCCTTTAATTTGCTATCTAGATGATGGGTCAGGCATTTAAAATCAGTGACCCTTTGGGAACTAATTGATTGATTGAACGGTCTGCACAGTAAATTTCTGAGCAGTCTGCATTTTCACAGGTATTTTAAAATGTAAGCTTAAAATCTGACTAGAGGGGTTGAAATCCATGCCTACACACCACATATATACAATAATTGCTGCCATTGTAGGTAACAAAATGTCATTTCTCTGTCAGAAACATGGCCTCCTTATTGTCTGAGGTGCAATTCCAGTGCAGCATCTGTCTGGAGAGCTTCAGGAACCCTGTCTCTATTCCATGTGGACACAATTTCTGCCTGGAATGCATCAAACACTACTGGGATGTGGTGCATAAGTCAGAGTGTCCGCTGTGCAAAGAAACCTTCAGACATCGCCCCGAACTCAGGATCAATGTGGGCTTAAAAGACATCACTGAGAAATTTCAAAGGTTGGTTGATTTTAACAATATTATAGTGTTTTATTTTAATGTTTTGGTCAATGTGAATGGAATTAATCAGAAGGACATTATCATTTCAAAGCTCTGTGAAGGGAAAACCGGGACACAGGCCAGTTCCAGCAAAGAGACACAACATTAAAAGACAGTCCTCCACATCTGAGCCTGTTCCTTGTGACATCTGCCAGGAAAACAAATTAACAGCTGTCAAGTCCTGCCACACCTGCCAGGCGTCTTACTGTGAAAATCATCTGGCACCTCATCTGCGGGATCTCGTGATGATGAAGCACAGGCTGACTGATCCAGCAACCTTCAGCAAGAGTCACCTCTGCAGACACCACAACAAGGTCCTGGAGAAGTTCTGCAAGAAAGACCGCGTTCCTGTTTGCATGACTTGCATAGAGAAGGATCACAGACATCATGAGCTCGTGCCAATGGAGAAGGAGATCAATAGGATCAAGGTGCTTATTTTATCAAACAGTAAAAAGTAAATATAAGAATATTTACAGTTTCTCCTGTAAAGACCCTAAAGATGATCTGACATTTAAAATAAATGTTTTCAACTTCAACCTTTGCAGACTCATCTGAAAAAGACTCAAGAGCACTATCAACAGATGATCCAAATCAGATTAAAAAAAGCTGAAGACATCACAGAGTCAGTGGAGCTGAGCAAAGTAAGCTTTGCAGGCTAAAGGCACATCCACACTAACTTCACTTTTCAGACCTGGATCTTTTATACAGCTTATACTGCTACAGTATACATGCAAACTGTAAGTACTGACTAACCTAGGGCATAAAAGGCTAAAGATTAAATGGTAGATTAGTTATGGAAATGACAATAAAAACATTCAGATTCAGATTACGAGAATACGCAATGTGCATAAACAGACATATTTTTTTCTAACAACTACCAGTGACAAAACCTAACCTTAATTTTATTTTGCATTTGTTTCATTAAATAAGCGGTACTGATCTGCAAAAGTCATACATTTGAAAAATATATATTTTATCCACATCTGCAGAGCAATAAAGAAAAAGATATACTGACAAGCGTTCAGGCTGCCACAAAGATGATAAGCGCTATTGAAGAAAACCAGGCTTTGCTCCTCGAGGAGATCGAACGGAAGCACGAGGCAGCTGAGAGGAAAGCGGAGGAGTTTCTCAAGGAGATCAACCAGGAGATCAATGACCTGGAGAACAGCTGCAGTGAGCTGCGCCACCTGGAGCACACTGAGAACCAGTTTCTCCTCCTGCAGGTCAGATTAATTTCAGTTTAATATTCAGCTCAAACAAGCAGGTTTAAAGCATTTACAACTTTGATATGTTCTGTATGCAGACTGTTCTGTCTGCCTCTTTATTTGCGCTCATATTTGTCACTGATGCTGTTTTAGAGCTCCTCACATGTCACTCCTCCAACATCTATCAAGCACTGGTCTAATGTCAAAGTCAGATCAGAAAACTACATAGGGACTGTGAGGAAAAGCTTCTCCAAACTGGCCAACATCTGCCACGACCTTGAGAAGGAAATGTCTGCAGAAGGTCTGTAATCGCTACAATAATGTCAACGACAAAGATTTTATTCTTTGCATCACTGGATTATATATAGTTTTATTATATAATGGTGCCTTTTGTCTGTATTTTATCATATTTTAAGCTTTGATTTTACACAGAATTACCTTTAGTGGTACCCTGATCCAATCTAAACCTTACAGCATTCACCAAAATAAGAATATTTTGCCAAGTTTGTTGATATTACATTTACTAAAGTAACACACAGTTTCTGTTCTGTTCTTTTGCAGAAGCAAGCAGGGTGACCAAACATGCAGGTACATGCATGGATATAATCTTTATATTGTAAAAAAGTAACATAGATTACTTGGCCCCGGACGTTCTGTGTGGCGTTCGCATGTTCCCCTGGTGTCTGCATGGGTTTCCTCCGAGTACTTTGATTTCCTCCCACAGTCTAAAGACATGCAATTACTGGGGTTAGGGTAATTGGTCACTCTAAATTGCCCATAGGTGTGAATGTGAGTGTGGATGGTTGTCTCTCTCTCTCTCTCTCTTGTGTGTTAGCCCTGCAACAGGCTGGTGGCCTGTACGGGGTATGCCCTATGTCAGACCCTGAACAGGATAAGAGGATGGATGGCTGGATGGATTACATGAGAAACATTTTGTCACAAAGACATGTTAATAATGTCTGTTTCTAATGTTACTGGAAACAAACTGCTTCTTCACATTGCATATAAATAAGCTTTAAACCTCTCCATGTGTATGCAATGCAGATTCCAGATGTTCTGTAGCCAGAAAAATTGGTAACAGTCTGTATTCAGCAGCTTCAGAGTAACACTTTTTGGCTGCATTGTTTCTGTAATCTTGAAAACTATAAAAATCTTTCATCCGTTTCTTCTGTTTCTGTTTCCAGTGGATGTGACTCTGGATCCCGCTACTGCTTCAGGCTGGTTGGTCCTGTCCCCGGACGGTAAAAAGGTACGTTGTAATTTGCAGCTGTATGATTCCTGTCTGGAAATTCTTTGCACAGCCAACTTGTTAACAAAAGCTGTGCTAAATGCAGCCAAGTCCTCCTAAAAAAAGGCTCTACAGTAACAAAGTGCTGACGAGGCTTTGATAAATAAACATGCAACTGTTTGTATAATTACGTGCGCAATCACTCATTAAGTTGGCAATGCTCACTTGCAGGTAGTGCTGCAATGTTATTTTGTAAACACCTGAAATTTGGTGCAACTTCACCAAGAAAATAAACTGTGATGTATTTTGGGGGCCCTGAGGTCAGGAAGATGTAAAATAAAGATAGTTTCGGGATCAGAATATGAATATGATTGTGGTGATCCACAGGTGAGCCTGAGCTCCCAGCAGTCCAGGAACGTGTTGCCTGACAACCCCCGCAGGTTTGACTCCTGCGTCGCTGTTCTGGGGAAACAAAGCTTCACATCTGGGAAACATTACTGGGTGGTTCAGGTAGGATTAAAGGACAATTGCAAAAAAGCATTTGTAGTTGTGGGAAAATGTGGACATAACTTGTAGTAAAGCCAAAAACACGCTGATAATTTTGAAGCTGCAGGCTGAGCAAACACGTCATCTTTTATTCAGATTAAGATGCAGCCTAAAATACACAAAAGAAAATTACACATGAACACCAACACATAACTCACCTTCTCTGACTCAGCACTGTGTTATGCTGTGACCTCTATATGCAGGAAAATAACTTCACACCCCCCAGTGGCTCTATGATGCTTGATTTCTAGCTGCTGTGTTTGATGTCACACGAGGACCAAAGAAAAATAAATGACAGTACAAGTCCACTATCAAGTGTTTCTGAGCCCGATTAGCTTGCAATTAAACAATGCAAGCCTAAACATTTTTACTTTTTGATTTAGTGTGATCTTTTTTTCCCTCCTTTTCTTCTTTGTGATGCATTCTTGTGTTTAAGGTTGGGAATAAAAGAGACTGGGATCTTGGTGTGGCTCGGGAGTCCATCAACAGGAAGGGGGCCATCACAGTTCGTCCCGACAACGGTTACTGGGCGATATGTCGACGCAAAGGCGGCAGTCTGTGTGCCTGCGCTGGGCCCTCCATCACCCTTCACCTGAATGAAATTCCTCAGAAAGTTGGTATATTCCTGGACTATGAAGAAGGGCTGGTGTCCTTCTACAACACAGAGGAAAAGACTCACATTTATACCTACAGTGGGCTCACTTTCACACAGCCGCTCTATCCGTACTTTAACCCCTGCCTACATGACAACGGGATGAACACAGCCCCGCTGGTTATCTGTCCAATTGAAGATTTACTTGTGTAATTTGATCGAATGGTCTGATTTATAACCTTTCATAAACTTTTTTTATTAACTAACTTTTGTTTGGTTTGAGATCAGCTGCACCTCACATTTGTCTCATGAGTCCCAAATTGCAGTAGTAACGTTACATGAGCACATACTGTGAATGTCTCAAGGAAAACACAAAAGGCAAATGATATGTTTGTAAGACATGTACAGTATATCTCACCTTATTTCCTCATCATTGTACAAATGCATTTAAATACAGTTATTCTTTGATTGATGTGCCATATCCAAGCTGACATAAATGTGCCTGAACTGAATTCGTGAGATTCTGCTGTGTTCTTTCAACTTTTTTTTTTATCTTAACACAGAGTCCAGATTACAGGTGTATACTGTATAAAATATCCATCCACGAGCGTTTCCAAAATGAGCACCCCTTACATGTGGCTTTACGTGTCATGTGGGTCATATCAGTGCATTGTGTGGCTACATTACAGGTTACCCACTAATTGCAAGGATGGTGGTTCAATCTGTGGCTGGTCCAGGCTGCATGTCAGAGTATATATTTACATATTTCTTCGGAATTTCTCGGAGAAAGCCGAACCTGTTACTCACACCTTCTGTGTACGACCACTAGAGGGCGCTTAATTTATTTTAAAACGCAAGTATTGGTCATTAAAGAAAAAAATAAATTTCAAAGTCGGTGATATTTATGTTATGTTCATCTCTGTACTGCAGCTCTGCGAGGATCCAGTGGATAAACATGTTTCATACTAAAAAGACTTTAAACTCATGCGATCCTTCTTTGAACTGCTTGCTTGGGAGTTTAATTTGCATTTGTAACTCTGTGGTTTGGGGGGGCTTCAGTGCTTTTCTGTCCAACGAGATTTTTGAGAAAACAGCTGTTTTAAACTGGTGTAAATTTTGGCCTATAATGTGTCAAGCCTATCTCTCATGAATGGTATCAATTTATTTTGAGTGAGAAAGAATTCTCCTTGGCAAATGACTTTTATATATATTTTATTTATCAGGGTATTCGTGTGCACAGATTCTCTCTGTTCTGAATTTAAACAAGAACCACTTGAGATCCAGACTAAGCCTACGTTCACACTGCAGCCTGAAGTTCTCCAAATCCGATTTTATTGCTCTTATGCAACCTGTATCTGATCTTTTCATGACAGTCTGAACAACACAGATCCAATTTTTACAAATGCGACCCAGGCCACTTGGATACGTTGTCCTAAATCTAATACCTATCTAATCTTTTCAAATGAAACTTGTGTCTGATACTCCACAAACCTCCTTCTACGCAGAAGTGGGAAGAAAAACAAACTTTCCACAAACACTGAGCATGCTCGCTACGCGTGACATTAATGCATCTTCTAAGGCACATGCGGGGCACATTTACCTTTGTTTGCAGTTCACACACAGATCACATAGAAGTCACATACATTTGGAAATGTGAACGACCACCCAAAAAAAAAAAAAATCTGATTTTACAAAAAAATCAGGATTGGGTAACATCAGGCTGCAGTGTGAACGCAGCCTTTGTGACTCCCACCTGCGTGACATTTATCCACGTCTCCCACTGCTCTGGAGCCAGATCTGTCCTGTGTACCTGTCTGCCCTTCAAATTAGAGTCAGTAGCTAACTTGTTGTTCTGTTCTCAGAATTACACAGAATTATTTTACAGTTTCTGTATGTTATAAATTTCAGTTGGAAATTCAGAGCTTTTATGCTACATTTGGTTACTTTGTGTTTGTTTGCTGCATGGAACTGAAAGTATTAAACAACAATATTTATATACATCTTTTATTTTATTTAAATAATGTCATCGGGGACTGTTGGCCCTTGGGCATTTTCACTTTGTCAGATCTGGCCCTCCTTGATAAACGATTGGACACCCCTGATCTGTATGTTTTATTAGAAATTCCAATTACTTTGATTGTCATATATATTATTCTCATTTCATTGTCCCCTGTGAATGCAATCTTACATCCTCCGTTTTTATTAAAGTATGTACGGGTGACGTAGGTAACTTACCGGGCACCAAAATTTGAACCTGCTCGAGGATTTTGTTCAAGTTGCCGCTGCAGTTCTTGTTTCAGCAATGCTTGAAACTCAGCATGACTTTAACTGCTGAATTTGAAATGCGTTTCTTCAGTGTAACATAAATCTCTGCAAACAATCAATTTCTCAACAACAAGCAGTCCTAATCAGTGTCAGTTTCATCTGGAGGCTCATTCAAAGACACAAATATAAATCTATCGTTTCCTGTTTACAAAGGCTAACACTACTAAATTTTCTTACTTTTCAAACTTACATTCTTGCTCACCTATTTTATTGTTTAAGTGTGTGTTCATTATATCTACCTTCTTGATTTCTGAGTTTTCATTTGTTCCTATAGACTTTAGGGTACAGTACCAGTGGTGAGTGTGTCCAAAACTCTGATTTGTACTGTATACTTTGAAGTAATCACTTTGTCATAAGCTTTGTGTTTGTTCCATATATGGGCGTGGAACAAAGAAGTAGCGATGAAAGGAAATGTGGTTGCTAAACTGTTGCTATATACAAAAGGGAAACAAAACTACAGTTGAGACAACAAAGAGGAACAAGAAGAAGAAAACACAAAAATCTGTCATCTGTCAGAATAATTTTCTCTCTTTATTGTCCTTTGATCATGGATGGTGAGTTAGACTTTTTTAGTCATTCTGCGTCGGTAATATTGAACAATGAACATAGGTTAGACACACATAAATGTACTGTTTACCTCTGTGTGTGTGTGTGTGTGTGTGTGTGAAACAAGTGGGCGTGAGGAACTGAAACAAAATGAGCTTTTTTGTCTTTTTGTTGTCCTACAGCTTCTTATTTAACCCTCTGCTCTCATTTTGAGCAACTAGGTGTTTTTCTGTCCAACGAGATTTTTGAGAAAACATGCTTTGTTTTGTTTTGTTTTGTTTTAATATTTCCTGAAAACAGGATACTGTGTCCCTGGTCTGGTTTCAGTGTTTTGAGTGAAATAAAAATGCAGTCAAAACGAAAGTGAAACAAAACCGTTGTGACGCAGCTCGCACGACGAGCAGAGCAAAATTGTTCTCAGCAGAGAATCGAAGCACGACACAAAACCTGCCATCAGACTGAATAATCTGCTGCTGCATTTCTTTTCATCATGGACGGTGAGTTTTGAGTGATTTACTTCTTTTTGTCGATCTGCGCTAACACTGGCGGATTGAACTTTGAGCTCACACGTGGACACGAATAACGGAGCTGGAAATGCTGCACATCGCTTAATTTGACTAAATGTGTAGAGTGCTTAAATGTATGTTACGGGGGACTCTATTTTATGCTAGTTTATATTGCACCAAATCACAACAGCAGTCTATACTTTATACTGAGAGGGAAAGAGCCTACAGCATTAGAGAGAAAGCCCCAACAGATCAGATGAGGCCCTATCAATGAGGAATAAATGACAGTTGAAAGGAAAAACTGCTGCATCCGTTCGGGGAGGGTTAGGGGAAGGAGAAGAGAGCGCATGGAGAGCCATATAAGAGATTATCTTTTAAAGCATTTTCAATTCCTTTATTAAAGAGATTTGTAGAACTTAAGATGCACTGTTTATGCTATTTAGCATATGTAAATAAAACTATGCCGGGGATCAATTTAACTGAATAATTGTCATTGACCCTCTGAGTTCCCCGTTGACACAGGCTAGAACTGAAAACGTGACATTTGTGCTTTAAAAGTTTAAACTCTGGACTGCGGTTGGCTCACGAGTTGAATCCAAACAGCTGGAGTTGTTATATTTGAGATGGTTTTGGGATCTTCTCTCTTGTAATGAATTTATTCTGGACACAAGCGACGAGGTTTCTGCTACTAATTACCAAAAAGTCGTCGACACAAAGCTGTCACAGCAGGAAAAAAAGTTACTGCTATTCTCATTTATTTATTTTCTTACATGTATCATTAATAAATAATAGGAAAAAGCCCATTGTTGCTGATCTCATTTTTTTTTTCTCTCTCTCCTAGTGCCAAACACAAGGATCGTCCTGCTTGGAAGCTTTGGAATTGGGAAGAGCAGCCTGGCTAACACCATATTTGGAAAGAATGTGTTCAAAGTCAAACATTTTTCCGACTCCCAAGCAGTCTGTGAAACAGCATCTGGATCTGTCAGTGGGAGAAACCTCACCGTGATCGACACTCCTGGTTTCTTTAGTCCGGGAATATCGGAGCGGGAGCTGAAGAGTGAGATACAGCGGAGCGTCACAGAGTGCTCTCCTGGTCCTCACGCTTTTCTCATCGTGCTTCCGTTGGGAAGATACTCAGATCAGGAGAAAGATGTCATCAAGAAAATACTTGAATGTTTCTCAGAGGAAGCCTTGAAATATCCTGTGGTTGTCTTCACACGTGGTGATGACCTCACTGAAGGAATGAAAATCGAGGATTTCGTTTGTGAAAGTAAAGAAAGTGAAACGCTTTTGAAAATGTTTGCTGCTTTCACTGTAGGAGCAGTGCTGGGAGGACTCCTTGGTGCAAAAAAATGACCAATAAATCCAGTTTGATTTGCAATAATTGGAGGAATATTTGGAGGTAGGGTTGGTGGTGCTATTGGATATGCTTCACCGACAATACTGGAAGCTGTGATGAATAACACTGATGCTGCAATTAAATTAAAAATACTAAATGACTTTTTTGACAGTGGAAACTCGAAGAAGGGTCCACCCAGGAAAGATGAATAATTCTGGATAGGTTGAATTATTTGTCTGTAATCTCTGGTGTGTAAATGAAGGAAAGGTTTGGGTTTAGAAAGGAATAGTGGCCCGTGCTACACAAAGATTTGTGTAGAAAATTCACAACTGTAGCAGTTCCAATGCCAGTAGAATCAGCAGCACAAACACTTGCCTGAGTCACTGGATCTAAACTTTCAATTATTTTCTAGT
>VUQJ01023957.1:34356-50647 GCA_015108635.1 Andinoacara biseriatus
GACAGGAGCAGTTACTATCAGGTTCTCCTCCTTTTCCAAGTCTGAGGAAGAAATGAAGAGACAAAAAATTAATCAAAAAGCAAAGCAAAAACTAAAAGTTAATACACAGTCCTGCTGCTGGTGCTATTCTCTTTAATAACATCTAAGCTCACATGTCAGTGATATCTGATTGGTTCACTGAAAGCAGGTTAGCAGCCAGTCAACTGTTCCAGTTGCTGCTGTTGCCATGGTAATGTGTTACCATGAGGGCCATGGCATTTATACAAAGGCGTGCATTTGAAAATAAAAATAAAAGACGCTGTGATTTATCATGTTGTGCGTGTTTTGTGGCTGCAATGGTGCAATCATTAGCTTCAGGCAATATTTTGAGACAACAGCATATTTCACCTTGCCGTGTTCGTGTAACACTGTGTTGCCAGGAAACTAGCAAAGCCTACTGCTGTTTCTCCCCAGTTCCAGTCGCATGTCGCCAGAGTGTCATTTTTGACTCCTGAAGGAGTTTGCACGAGGCAGACCATAGTCATAGTCACGATAGATCTCACAAAGCTGCAGCACCTGATTATCTCTATCAATTTTGAAATTTTAAATTTTCTCACATAGTACAGACAGTGAACTGTACTTGTATTAACTCAATTGCAGAAGTCAGTCACGTCTTTAGCTGTGAATATGCCTTTAACTCTATAGATTGGGGGGGCAGAACCAGCCAGCTAAAATGTGTTCATTAATATTTGTTAAAAACACTTTAATAACTCCCATTTTTCTTTATCAAAAGAAACATTTTGAATCCTAAAGAATAAAGTACTATTTTATAAACTATTCTTGTGAAGATCCAAGATTTTCTACATATGATGGTTTTCTGTTTTTGACTGTGATCTGTCTGTAAAACACTTGTAAGGAAAGAACTAGAAAATGCATTTCCAGAAGAAAATGCAACTGTGAATGCTTGCGGCTGAAAGCTCTGAGCTGAAATGCAACGAATTGAAGTGGAATATGAATGCCCCTACACCCTGGCTTTGAAGTGGAATCCGAATGCCCCTACACCCTGGCTTTGAAGTGGAATCTGAATGCCCCTACACCCTTTGATCCTTTGATCTCCCCTTTGATCTCTTTCCCCATTCATTTTCAATGGGGCAAAAAATTCACAAAAAAATTAATATGAATTAAAGCTGAAAAGTTATGAAGCTGAATAGCAATATCACTAATGTCCCGAAGAAGCTGAACGTTTTGATACGAGAACGGTGTCCGTAGCATAAGCGTAGCTGGAGTTATTAGCCGTCAAAAAACGTACGGAAGAACAACAACAATACTGTCACAGTAATGAATGCTTGAAGCTTTCACAGTAATAATAATAACTAGAAAATGCATTTCCAGAAAAAAATGCAACTGTGAATGCTTACAGCCAAAAGCTCGGAGCTGAAATGCTAAGAAATGCTGAAATGGCAGAAAATGCTTTGAACCACTTACATGCTCCAGAAATCACTATGAAGTGGAATCAGAATGCCCCTACACCCTTTGATCCTTTGATCTCCCCTTTGATCTCTTTCACCGTTCATTTTAGATGGGGCAAAAAATTCACAAAAAAATTAATATAAAAAAAAGCTGAAAAGTTATGAAGCTGAAAAGCAATAGAACTAATGTCCCGAAGAAGCTGAACGTTTTGATACCAGAACGGTGTCCGTAGCATAAGCGAGGCTGGAGTTATTAGCCGTCAAAATATGTACGGAAGAATAATAATAAAGAATAATAATAAAGAATACAACAACATCATCAGGCGGATGCTGATGTAGTACTTTAGACTTTGGAGGCACACTGAGCATGTTTACATTCGAAGATGTTTCTGGCGGCGCTTCAGCTCCTCTCTGCCTGCGATCAAACTTTGAAACAGCTGCAGGACGAGATGTTTGCAGTTTAAAATGTGAGCTCCCACTTCTCTGCACACTGTCTGACCTGTCCAACTTGCTCTTTTGGAAAATGTCGCCGGAGCTGTTTTTTATAGGAAAGCCTTAATCCGACCAAAACCACAACAGCAGCATGAATGCAAGGACTGCTAAAAATCAACTTTTAAAAAAGCAAGCTGCATGATCATTTCGGGCCCATGACATGCTTTGTTCAGCTGCTCCCCTCATGGTGACCTCTATCAGTGACTACTACAAAGCAGGGCAGAGCTTTTGATGAAGCTTTTGTTGAACCTGTTGAATTCCAGAGCAAAGGCCTTTCCCACACTCTGCTACAGGCTCCTCCTTTTGGTGACTCAAATGACAGTGTCAAGGCTTCGTCACACCCAAATCCCACCCAAAATCCCTGCTCACCTGCATACCAGCCTACATACCGAGCATGCAGAGCATATTTGGCTACCAGCAAGTATTAACCTTGATTATATTTAATTAAATGCATCGTGCATCTGACTGTCTTTACAGTGCGTAGGGAGTCTGAATACTTAATATGTAATAAATTCTTGCTGAAAGTAGGAAAGGACATTCCTGAAACTGTCAGACAGCAAATTTATCCAATTATTCTGGCATGGTGATCTTTATACGCGATGTGAATAGTTCAGACATAATCGATCACACGTGCCCAAATGATCAGTTTAGCAATAAAAATCATTATTTTCTTGACATACTCTGGACACGTTTTCTTATTTTGTTGACTATGAAGATAAACACACACGAGACGCCTAAATATTTAGTGAAACATCAAACGACTCCTGTTTCCATAGCAACCTTGAAGATACTGCCTGTGCACTCGAACATGCACTTCTCCTCATATGCTGAATATTGCAGAGCCACGCTGAGGCGTTACAGTGCTTACAACTTGGACAGTGTATCAGGATCACATCATCACATTTCTGCCTGTCTCTTGTGGGCCACACCTGTTTTGTCTGCATCGGTGTTGTTGTTCTCCAGCTCTCCCGGGATGGTCGGAGGGGCGCGGACAGGAGTTGCTGCCTCAGGAGTGTCAAAATGACCCTCTGAGTCAGAGCTGTGGTAGTCAGGGAGAGATACAAATGAGAGAGAGAAAGGCCAAAAACTTCCCAAGCATTCATGAGACAGGGGGAAAGAAGTGATTGTAATACAGAGAACAGGAGTCAGAAACTACTGCTACTAAATATCAAAAGGATGAATAGAAACAGAATTTATCAGGCTTGGATAAACAACTGCACTGCAATAGGTGCAAAATCAGTGACAAAGCAGGTATTTTGCAATATATATATTACCATGTTTCTAATCTAAGGCAGTGTTTCCCAACCACTTGGATCTGGGACCATCTGTGACCTATGATCTTTAACAACCTATTCAGTCCAAGAGTGGTAGTCTCTTTTTGTGCTGCTATGATTAAATATTTTTTTGAGTCCCGAAGAGGTAAAACTACAACTTCTTGCAAACCCCCTGGTGGTAGCATCACCACTAGGGGGTTTATAGTACTACAGAATACCGTGGGATGATTTCAGTATTGATTTAGAGTTTACCGGGTAACAAAAAAGCAACAACAAAAAAATCAAATATAAACTCTTATTTTATTGTTGGATGTGCCACGATCCCTGTTTTTCTCCTCTGGTGTTGGCCTTGGCAAGACTCAGTATTATCTGAACTAGCAAAGAAGCACAAGTGAAACACAGATAAAGTAAAAGATATATAGAGGAAGAGGAAGTGCAAGTAAGCCACCCCATTATTTCCTGTTACACTGTTAGAACCATAAGGTATGAGACTAACGTACAGGCTGTAAATGGTGCATTAAAAACTGACTAAAATGATTTGTGATTTTAGCTCTAGTAAAGCCTGTTAACCATAAGATAGTAAACATGGATTTTGGCATTTGATAACTTGATACTTTGTGACAGGAGACTGCTGCAGTATCTAATCAGGTGTCTGAGAGTGGAAGTAGTTGTGAATGTACTCAGAACAATAGAAAACAATGTTTTCAAAGCAGACATGAAAAGCAGGTACATGAGGTCCTGATGCCTTGAGAATGTGTCATGTTTGTATCTCAGCAATGATTACCTCACTGACTGTGGTGTGAGTGTGTGCGTTCTTGTACAGATCTGAAAATGTGCTGGTGAGGCTCAGAAAAACATTCAGTCACACCACAAATGTGTCCACCCTGTATGGCAACGCAGCGTGCAAAACACAAAATGACACCAATAAATTTCCTCCTCCTCACTTCCCTCAGTAAATTTCATCAAACCTTCAAATAGAGATTCCTCAACCAGACAGGCAGACACACAGGTAAATAAAACATGTGTGAGTCACCCTGTCAGCAGTCTCGGGGCTCAAGCACAACACTTGCCTGCAGCCTTGAGATCTCTCCTCCTCCTCTTCCTCTTCTCTCTCTCCATATTGCTCCCTCTCCTCGCTGTCCTCCTGCCCCTCTTCATCCTCACCCTCTCCCCCGCGCACCGCCGTCCATGTCCATTTAGCCCATGAAACAGGCGAGAGCCAAGACATCACTCCTTATTCCACAGGGTTCTTTGAACCCTCTTTGCTCTCACTGATAGCCAAGGATTGACTGATCCTTTTCTGGTTCTTCCTCAGACTTCCACCCTACTAACAGCTCTCACATCTTTCTATAGAGCTTCTGCCCTCTCACAGTTTTATGTTTCCCATGAAAGGAACTAGACATTTTCACACTGCCCAATTTGTATATCACTATTCTCAAAATTGTAAAGACCTGAGCTGCTTTCTCTGTCCTTCTTATTCTTTTTTCCAGTCACGCTCCTTCTCCCTCTGTCTCTGTTGCAGAATACCTCAGCTCTGATCAGCTGGTTTCTCAAATGCTGTGCTCACTCTCTACTCTCCTCAACCCCCCTACAAACTCTCCCCTCCACCTTGGAACAGCTCACCGACAGAAAATGCAGCGGGGGAAGGCAGTGAGCTCTCAGCACAAAGGATGAATGCAGCTTCTCTTTAGGCCTCTACATGACTTCCCCTGTGGTTGAAGAATGGTACGTCCCTGTCAGGCTGCTCTTCCACTCTGAAGCAGAAGGAGGGAGTCACAAAACACTAGAGGGAGGAGGAGGAAGTGGAGGTAGAGGAGGAGCAGAATGGTTGGGGCTCCACATTTTATAGTCCAGAGAGAGGTTAGGAATGTGGGGCTGGATCTTAAAGCCCCTCCACCCCCACTCCTTTGCAGACTTTTTAACAGTTAACTGTTTCTCCCATCCAGTGGCAGGCATGCATGACGAGGAGAACCAGTTCTGCCTTTCTGTTGGAAAGCCCCAGGAGATCTACCTGGCTGGATTCAATTTGTCTGAGATAGCAGTTCAGACCACTGAACTGGCAGGAAACCAGGATCTTCAGCCCAGTAATGGGGGGTAAAAACCCACTGTAGGAGCTTACACAGGAGAAAATAGTATCTCAACAGACTCAACAGAGCAAAAAAATGTTCTCCTAAATGCAACTAAAAAAAACACTGACCACGTAGACCAAGAAAAACCTTACAAAACAGTATCAATCTTATAGAAAGAACCCAAAGTAACTTCCTGCTACCACAATCGCTGCTTCAAAGGTGGTTGTCATTTAAATGCAAAACAGCACATCTGATCATGGCAGCTGAACTCATTCTTTTTTTTTCTTAAATGTATAACTGGCTAATAAGAAGCATGCAGCAGTTTTTGCAGTGGTCCCTTAATTTTTCTTTTTTTTTTTTGCACTTCTTCATCCACCTGTTGCAACAGCGACACCTTCTTTTGTTCCCTCTGACAGACACAGAGTATGAAAATGCATCCTGCCTCTAAAGCCTTGTTGCAGTAAAGTGCCAGAAAGTTCAGAGCTCGGTTTGTCTGTGGAGAAGCTAAACTCCTCCCAAATTCCCATCGAGGAGCAAATACACACATGTGCTTCAGTCAGGCTCAAAGTTTCCACATTTGACCAGAAAGGGTGGAGTTTTCTAACCGTCTTATTTACAGTCTGATTCTGGTAAAGATTGTGGCTGGAGTGAGGACGAAACTATTCCTGCACACTGACACATTATCTCAGAAGCACGGCGAACAAATGATGCCTTTATTTTGGAGCTGATTTCTGTTTTGCCCCTGAAATGATTGTTTTTGAAAGACAAGCCCTGCCGGGGCTCAGGTTTATCAGGAGACCAGATTAGCATTTTCCAACAAAGTAGGAAGAGTTGTAGTCCTTGTCAATAATCACTGACCAGCACTTATATCATGAATTGAAGTCTGTATATTATCATGTTAAGTAATTAACTCTTTCCACTGGGGATGAGGGGTTACTGAAGATGCATGTAAGCCAGGGATAAGCATGTAACATAAGTAAGGGTGCATATTACTTACCCTATTAAAAAATATACATATAAAACCAGAACTACCCATTGTGATCTTTAAAAAAAAAAAGCCAGCTAAGAACAATGAACTCAATCCCAGCATCTTCTGTCTGCCTTTTTCCAAACTGTAGACCCTTGTGGACTGCTGCTTTTCTTATCTAAAAATGGCATCAATAAACATCAGCATGAGGCAGCTGTGTGTGTGTGTCTCCAGATAAAAGACCCCATACTTAACGGCTGCCACCACCACCACAGACCCGAGAGGTCCAGCCAAGGAGTCTGAAGCACCACCAGAATCCAAAAACAACTCCAAAGAGGTCAGATTTCAAACACAGCACGAGGTAGCCAAAAGGCATTTTTAAGAAAACAGAAAGTCACCAACAGTAGGCAGAAAAACGATCTGGCCTCTCCTACAGTTGTGATGTTTATTCTAAGCTGACACGTTAACTGAAATTTCTGACGTTCCTACTTTAAATCTGACTAATTGCACATCTGTGTTTTGTCTCTGTGTCAGTATGACTCGACACGCTGTAACAAATGTTGGAAATAACGCGGAGATCAAACGTGCAAATTGTATTCACTCTCTGTAAACAGTCATCACTTTAAATACTCTATCACCATAAATAGAGTAGGAGACAATCGAGGAGCCATGCGATTACATAACTGTGGAGCCTAAAATAAGTGCAGACACACAAAGAGATTGCTTAGTCTTGGCAAGTCGCGGCAAACTAACTGAATGTTCCCGGAAATTAATTAATGCAAAAAGAATAGGGCAGAAAGGGCAGAGGAAGAAGAGCCGACGAGGAGCAGAAGGAGGAAGGAAGCGAATAAGCATGTGATTACAAGAATACAGTAGTTATGTGTGTGTGTGTGTGTTTGAGGAACAGAAATGGGAGAGGAAGAACCTGCAAATAGCAAACAAATAGCCCACGCTTGCACAATGAGGTTCTTGCTTCTGCCTCGTGAGGAAAACTAGCATGTCAGACCTCCGACAGCAGATGAGTAACACGTTCGCAGTAATGTGACATGGACAGTTCATCCTAAATCTGCAAAAACTGCTCAAAGCTACAAGATATGACTGCATTCTTCCACAGATGAGTGTGAGCATCTTCTGCAGTCACAAAACTACTGCAAATGCCACACCAAAATCTACTCCTCAGAGCTGGCACGTTGCAGAATCAGTGGACTGCAGAGTCATCTAGTGGTCAAAGAGAGGAACAACCAGACAAACTTATAGCAGAGATTTTCATTAGTTTTAAGGAATTAACAAAAATCATACACTGTGCTAAAATGGCTACATGACACGCATGTATAGAGTACAGTCTCAAAACTATTAAACTACGCTCTGGTAGAGCTCTGGTAGAGCGCAGAATTCATGGTTCCCTCAGGTTACAGCAGGTCCTGAAGCAGCAATGCAGCCCCAGACCATCACACTACCACCACCATGTTTGACTGATGGTCTGATGTTCTTTTTCTGAAATGCTGTGTTAGATTTACGTCAGATGTAACGGGACTCAAACCTTCCAAAAAGTTCAACCTTTGCCTCATTAGCCCACAGAATATTTTCCCAAAAGTCTTGGAGATTATCAAGAAGTTTTTTGGCAAATGTCAGACGAGCCTTTGTGTTCTTTTTGGTCAGCAGTGGTTTTCTTCTTGGAACTCTCCCATGGATAACATTATTTTCCAGTCTCTTTCCTATTGTTGAATCCTGAACTCTGACCTTAACTGAGTCATGTGAGGCCTGCAGTTCTGTAGATGTTGTTCTGGGTTCTTTTATGACCTCCTGGATGAGTCGTCAAAGTACTCTTGGAGTCATTTTAGTTGACCGGTCGCTCCTGGGAAGGTTCATCACAATTCCTACTGAAATATGCCTCTCACTGTGGTTGACTGGAGTCTCAAAGCCTTGGGAATGGCTTGATAGATGACTTCTCTTCTCTCTGTTCTTGAGTTTCTTTAGATTGTGGCATGATCTGTTGCTTTTTGACGTCTTTTAGGCTACTTCACTTTGTCAGACAGCAGGTCTGGGAGTAACCAGGTCTGGGTGTGGCTGGTGAAATTGAACTCATCTTTCCAAATAAAATTTGATTAATCCCAGTTAAATCATGATTTAACACAGGGCCAGGTAGGTTTGGATAGCCTTCCTGTAGCCATCATTAAAAAACTGCATTTTGTATTAACATTGGGGGTGTTGTAGCTCAGGAGGTAGAGCAGGTCACCCACTGATCGGAAGGTTGGCGGTTCAATTCCTGGCTGCTCCAGCCTGCATGCCAATGTATCCTTGGGCAAGATACTTAACCCTGAGTTGCTCTCCGACGCCAGCGTTGGAGTATGAATGTGTGTGAATGGGGTAAATGTAAAAATGTTGTATAAGTGCTTTGAGTGCTCAGTTAGAGTAGAAAAGCGCTATATAAGAACTAGTCCATTTAAATGTGACAAATAGGCAAAAACGGAGAAAAGAACAAGAAGTCTTTTGAATTACATTATATTCATGCAAAAACCCAGAAAAACCCAAAGCATAGTATTCCAAATTGATCAACCATATTTATACTTATATCAAAAACTCCTGAAAAAGAAAATATAGGCAAGACAAAAAAGTAAAATATTAGTTTTGCTGTTAGTTTTAGTGCTTAGTTTTAATTATGAACATGGTTTGCCATTAGGTGGCGGTAGAGTTCCTCATGATGCGGGAAAGCGGTCCACCACACCTAAAGAAGACGTGCTTACGTCGTGACGTATTAGTTAGTAGTAAATGGCGGTCGTGAACAGGCCGGACTATAAACATTTCAGCGGTTCTAACTGTAACTGTCTAATTATCATCAAAACATGTACTCGGCTATATCGCACATGCAGGATAGTTACAAGGTGTTTATTTTCAACTTTCAGGTTGGCTCATGTGCCGTGCTGACAGGAGGTTTACAGCTAAAAGGACCAAGAAAGCGAAACAAACGGTAAGAAGAGAGCTGTAACATAGCTGTGCTTTTTACATGACTTCATATAGATCCTGACTCACGTCACGTGTGTGACTTATAGAGTGATTCATATTCCAGTATCTTTGCTAACTGCCGGCGTCTGGCTGCTTTAGTGACCGCCAACTGCGTTTTCTGTTTTTAGGTTAACAAATGGAGAACGAAGACAGCCACGAAGAAAAGGAAGCGGAGCCTGAAGTGGCCGAGCTCCGGATCAGAGTTGAGTCTTTGAAACAGGAGCTCAGAGAGTGCAGAGCCGAGCTGGCCAAGTTACAGAAGCAGCTGAGCCACTCCGAAAGACTGCAGCGGAGCACAGAGAGCTATAACGAAGACCTGAGGAAACAGGTCAGCTCTAGTTACGTTTGTCCTGAGCTGTTATGGTTTTTGAGTCAATGATTGTTAGCCAGTGTGAGGTTTAATAGTTTAAAATGGGCCTCTTCATTGCACACATGCACCTCATATTATCCTATTCGGCTATGTGTTGTAACAATTCAGTCATACATTGCAGTATTACCCCCAGGAAATTGTTAAGCAGAGGTAGTAAGCCTCCTTGATCCTAACCGAGATGGAGAATGCACCTCTGCTCAAAGGTTTCAGATTTATTTAACAAAAGGGCCGGGATTATTCTTTTAATCTAAATTGTTTTATTTATTTTTTTGCATTATGGCAAGGGTTAGGGTTAGGGCTGTTATGCATTAAAACCTGAAATAAAGTACATTTGTGAATTGTTACAAAATATATAAGTTCTTATGAGATTTTGGAATGTCTGAATTTTATCTAAATGTGTATTGATTCAGGTTGACCAGCTGAGTGCAGAGATTCATGAACGGAAGAAGAAAGAAAAAGACAGAGTCGACAATGAAACTCAGACAGAAGAATACGTATGGACAGAAACTGGTGTGTTACTTTCAAGTATAAGCAAGTTAAATGGGCTGATTAAATAACCTAGTAAAAAAAAGAAAGAAAACAAAAACCATTTAATATTCCTTTCCAGATTATTACAATTACTACTATGGAGGTCATGGTGTGAACCCTGATGGAGGAGACACTCAGGAAACCCAAAACACAGAAACAGCTGATTATAATGAGGTAGCAGAGATTTCAGCAACAAATGAAGCAGCAGCTGCAGATGTGTCAGTTCAGCCAGACATCAGTGCAGCAGTCACAACAGAGGTATGTATATCTTTCTTTTTTAACTACTTATAAATATAATCATAAATTTGAGTTTACATTATCACACCTATATAAAATTGTGTTTCAGGGGAGTGATGGAGGATCTATAGCAGATATGTTGAGGGCCACAGCTGAGGAGGCTATGACACAGACTGGGTTTGTGTTTGATGAGACTTCTGGGATGTATTATGACCACAGCACAGGCTTCTACTATGACTCGGTTTGTCAGCACTAAAGTTTGGCAGTTTGCAATAGAAATAATTTTAGCGGGAGTTTGAGGGACATTTGTGGTAGATTTTTGATTTTAGATTTTTTTTCCCTCTCCATCAGGCCAGTCAGTTGTACTACGATGCGAACTCTGGTATTTACTACTACTATGATGCAGAGAGCGGACGATACCAGTTTCATTCCAGGATCGAGGTTCCTACCGCACAGACCAGTGCAGAGCTGTACCAAGAAACCAATAACACTGATAAGAAAGGCAGAAAGTTCAAGAAAGGAGCCAAGAAAGCATCACAGGATGAGCGGGTATGTAATACTGGGAGATCTTTTTGGTGCATACCTTTAAAAATGCTACATTTTTTTGACTGACAGCTGGCTTTTGATCATGCGGTTTCACCTTAAAAAATTTTTTTGTTGGTCTCAGTCTTCAAATACTTTTTTTTTTTGTATTAATGTGAGGCTAGTTGACTGAAAGACTATTCCTCTAACCTAGGTGCAAGAGGTGACTAACTCTTTGGCTAAAATGAAGATTTCCTCTTACTGGAAAACTGCTTCCTACAGAGGTATACCTTTTTAAATACTAATTTGCAAAGAATTGAAAAGCATGTCTTTTTTTCTTTTTCTTTTCCCAAATCTGATTCTCATTTTACACAGCACCTTGAGAATATTTAAAGGTGGCATGGTGAGTCAAACACTGGCCCTGGTGTCTGTGTTGCTAGCATTCAATCCTCTTGTGTGAGATACAGCTCATAAATTCAAGTCAAAAAGTGTACCCTTAAACCTCAAAGGATTTGGTCGCCAAAGCTCAGTCCAAACGCTTTGCTGTTATACCTCATTTAACGTGGTAAAAGTCTTTAGTGTATCCGCTTTGAAGACTGAGACCATCTATTAGATTTCTGTGCCTAAAGATTGAGGATCCTTAAAGTCCAGCTGTCACTGGGGATTGTAGTCTCACTGCTCACTGTCTAATGGCAGGAAATGAAAGGTGATGACATAAAGCAGGAAGAAGAAGAGACCAACCGGGTTGAACGGCAAACAACTAAGAGAAAGGCAGAATCACGGAAACTGAATCGAAGGTCTCGCAGTCCAGACGCAGCTCCACGCAGAAAAGACTCAGCCAAACATCAAGAAGAGAGCGACACATATCCATCAAAGAAGAAAAAGCAGAAAAATGGCTCGCACCATGACAATAAGGGTGAATCAAGGAAGAAAAGGAAAAAGTCAAAGTCAGAAAAGCGTAAAAAGAAAAAGAATCCCACTCGGAGTGACGAATCTGAGGGGAACAGTGAACCAGAAGAGGGTGAGATCACAGAGTCAGAGAAGGAAGAATGGGATTCTACCCCATCATACTCGCCACCCTCAAGCTCAGCCTCAAGGGAAAGTCCAGAATCTGAAATGGACACGCAGAGCCAAGAAGGTGAGAGGGAAAGATTATCTGAATTAGACTCGTGTGGCGTTTACACAGTTTGTTTTATCTGAAGCAAGTTGGATTGATGGACCTGTCATTTGTTTGGTAACTGTAGCTCTCTTAGGCAGTCATATTTTCATGAATATGAATATATAGCATTTTTTTCCTCACAGTCAAAGACATCTGGCCTCCCTGCGTAAGAGTGACTGTGGTCAGGTCTCCAGTGCTGCAGGTGGGCACTCTGTTCATCATCACAGCCGACTCTCCAGCAACCATTGGCAGGTCAGTGGAGTTGTTTTCTGTTGTTTGGTGATTTCATGCCAGCAGAAGTGCATTTTGTTCACACATTGCCACAGTGGGATATTGTAGTGCTTTGGTTGTTATACTGAATTAAATGGTTCGCATGGTTTAAAGAAGAAATGGAAAAAGATGCCTCCCTGTGAGACCATGAGCAGTCAGTAAAAAGATGATGGATTGATCTCGCTGTCATATAATAGCCAAATGAAGACAACATGCTGTCTTTTGTGTTTGCAGAGAGAAAGATATGAACCACGCAATCCGAATACCAGAAATGGGAGTCAGCAAGGTACCTCTCCTTCCCCCTTTCCTCCAGGGATTGAAATGACTCTGTTGATTAGAGGTTTTTTTTGCTGTCATGCAGGGTTATGTGTCTTTCTAAAGGCCAATATGTGTTTTGTTCCAGTTCCACGCAGAGGTGTATTTTGATCAGGAGCAGCAGAGCTACATGCTGGTTGACCAGGGAAGTCAGAACGGAACGGTGATCAATGGCAACCGCATCTTACAGGTGAGCATTTTGTCTCAGTTCAAGTTTAAGAAAAACAAACATACAAAAAAACAACTTTGCAGATATTTTGTCAATGAAACATTCATCTGCAGCCCAAAACCAAATCTGAGCCACATGCACTGATGCATGGAGATGAAGTGAAGATGGGAGAGACTGTGCTGTCCTTCCATATCCATTCAGGGAACGATACCTGTGATGGCTGTGAGCCCGGTCAGGTGATGGCTCACCTCAGCAAGCACAGGAGAGAAGAGAACGCTGGTGAGCTAATGAAACGCATCCACAGAAAGAACAAGGTCACCTAGAATGTTCAAATTCACACCATAGATGCACACTGTTCATGCTGCTGCTGTTTTCCAAAGGTCCTGTCCTTACCAAAGAGGATAAAGAGTCACTGCGACAGAAGGAGCTGAAGCAGATGAAGGCCAAATATGGCCTGCAAGTGAGTGTCAGTCTGGGTGCAGCTTGTATTGATAAGTTTGAACCCTCTTCTTCTTCTTTTTTTTATTTTTATATTTTGAATGTTGTCGCTCATTTCTGTGCTTTCTGTAAACAGAGTGGTGACTATGAGGAGACCAAAACCCTGAAGAACCCTAAATATAAGGACCGAGCAGAATCTCGAAGGCAAACGGTGGGCAGTGAGGGTGATTTCCAGCGAGATGATGCACCAGCTTCTGTTCACAAGTAAGTTTGGACAATGGTTGTCGTTGCCATTGAGGGGAAATGTTAGATTGAAGTGTTGATCATGCACTGTGTCTGTTCTCTAAAAGGGAGATCAGTGACGTGAATAAAGGAAGGAAGATGCTGGAAAAGATGGGCTGGAAGAAAGGAGAGGGACTGGGTAAAATGGGAACAGGAATGAAAGACCCGGTAAGATGATCTGCTGATTCTTCTGGTGGAAGTTCTGCTTTGTTTCATTGTGAAGCAGCAAAATGATTCGATTGCCTTCCTTTTCGGTTCCCGTCTTCACAGATCGAACTAAAAATCAGGAAGTCCCAGTCGGGGTTGGGAGCGGCTGCAGCCATGTCGCTGGACGATGTGTCTTTGACCAAATCGAAGTCCCAAAAGAACTGGGAGAAGGCGCGTGAGCGATTCGCTGATTCCTGCCAGCCTGACATGCTCTTGTCCAAAACCCAGAAGAATAGTTCACCTAAAACTTGGGTCAGATCAGAAGAGCCAGAGACCACACAGACCAGCTCTGAAACAGGTGGCCAAAGTTAGTAGGAAGAAGAAAATTAGCACATTTTGGATTTAGAATCTGGGGGATTTAATGCGTGCGAACAAAGGAGGACTTGTCACACTCAGATGTCAAGACTCTTGCAGCCAGCTGAGTCTGAACTGATTTTTACCTCTTTTCTTGAGAGAACAGAAAATGCCAACATTATTTTTGTGCCACTGTAAAAAAAAAAAAAATACTATCAACCTGTTTGAGTGCTGTGCAGTAACAGAATGTGTAGTCACTTGCAGTGGTTAGGTAACTTGTCTTACCTCTTATTTAGTAAAACCCACAATAAGAGTTGGTGCAGGATTGAACTGCAGTGTTGCCTACACACACACACACACAAACACACACAGGGCAGAGGTGCCACTGTGCCTGCTCGCACAAACAAGGACACGAATCACCTCAAGCAAATATTGACACAGTGAAGCAATATTTCTCACATTGAGATCTTTTCTTTGAGACGACAGCCGAGGACCTGCTCAGATGAAACAACTGATTTTTGAATAAAAACATTAAATTCTGAGTAAGCTATACTTATCTGTGCTGTTTATTTCACTTTATGACATGCACTTTGTGACACTGCAACTTTTCTTATTGTCACTGGGATGTTTGCTAAAAGCAGAGGGACAACCACATCCACATACTTGGAAGTGCTGTGAGCAAACATTTAACAGTTCAGTTCTATGCAGCCTTATCTACGGGTTCAATTTAGGGTGTGTGAATATTTGCATGTGTGCGCAAGTCAGTCTCACACCGATTGCAAAGAGAATGGAAATCTAGCCACAAGGTCTGTATTATAGCTTATATGAAAAACCATCAGAATGTTTTCAGTGGCTTTGCTAGCGCTGTTATAACTGCATACAAATTTGTAAACCATGTAGGAGACGTGGAAATCCTCATTGAAAACTAGCTCAGAAGAAGTCAAACAGCTGAGAGGCTGCACTCACATGACACTGTTGGTGTAACTCCTTGAGCTGGCTCTCCGGCTGCTCTTCTTCTGACTTTGAGTGCCACCCATTTTGATCTTTCTTTTCTCCAACAGATGGACAGACACCTTCCACTACTGTGTATTTTTCCTGCAGCTAGTACTCATACTCTTCAGCAGTGCTCCGCTGCCAGGATTCTTTCTTGACAGATGGGTCTTGGTCCTCCCTCCTCTGCTCAGCTACTTTCACAGGTCTCCTCCCTCAACTGTGCTTACTGAGGGTAAACATTTGATTTGTGAAACTACTGTAATAAAATTGGGAGGGATCTGCTTGTGTCTTGTTTTGCTCAGTTGCTTTGCGTATAAAGTCTAAGCCATAAAAAGATGATGTTAGTCATGAGATAAAGTGGGATGTGGCTCAGGGCTTTAAAGAGATCTGGCTTGACCAGTTTCTGATGCTGAAAGAGCATTCAGAGGAACACAGGGCCACTGTTCTTTGAAGTGCAGGCTTTTCTGTAGCTTTTTAAACACGTTTTGATGCAGTTCATGTGAAATGAATCTTAGTATAATTGAAAATTGTGAGAATGTCTTTTTTTCTTGGTCATGCTGAAGTGCAGAGAAGTGTGATCTGTACAACACAACTGGTGCAAATAAAGCTTTGAGTACAAGATTCATAATGATCAGCCACATTGGATTCTATTGTTAGTAAATTTTCACCTCACCTGTCTGTGGTTTTATAGCTGTGGCTCCTTTATGTACTTTGACTTGTCATCTCAAAAGGGAGAAAATATTGGACTGTGCTGTCACAAGCAAGTGGAAACAAGTCTCCTCAAGTCCCTGGAGCGGGAAAAGTATCTTAGTTATGTGACAGTAATCTACAAGCATGCACTCGGAAAGAGCCCGCTTGTTTCACCGCGTCTGCATTTGGAGACATTTTTAAGGAAAATTTGGTGTGGAGTGAGGACGACACCTCAAATATTGCGATCCTAGCTAGCTGTTTTAACAAGCCAGATTGAGGAAAGCCACAGCTGTGATGAGAGCTTTGAAACAACTGGAACAATATTAAAGTTGCAGTTATGTCGGAGTCGCACAAAGACGCCTTGTTTTCCACCCGTTCTTGCTTTGAGCTGTGAATTATGTCAAGAGTTAAGGAGCAGGAAAAGGTCAGCCTCTTTCATACCACACAGAGCAACAGGACTCCCAGATGCCTCACAGGTGACCATGAAGGGGGTGTCAGGTATTTAGGAATACATCTTACCTCCAATCTTGATGGTTGAGATGAGTTAGAAGTCAGATTATTTTC
>VUQJ01023961.1:0-16242 GCA_015108635.1 Andinoacara biseriatus
ACAGAGGAGATTATTGTTGACATGATCCTCATAATACAGATTTCACTCTTCAGGCTTTCATGTCGAGCCTGATTTTAAGGGATGAAAAATATACGTGACAAAGTTTTAAAATGAACTCACGTAAATACCGTCTTTCACGTCCGGAAAGGCCCTTAACACGGACAGCACGCGCTTCACGGGCACCGGCGTGTCTGTAGTTCGGATGACTCAACACTTTTGCTGGTGGTCAGCGTGTGGACCGAGCATTTGTTAGAGAGACCGGTATTAACGAGATACTTTAATCTGCACGGAGGGATGGTGTCGTAGATGTGAGAACAAGTTTGAAGTATTCCCTCCTTTAGCGGCCACTTTTCTTCCACACTGTTTGCAAACGGGATACCATCCTCACGCACGTTTGGTGCGTATCCGAAGTTGTTCCACATTTTAGTTTAGTGGATGGAGACTGGTTAAATCTGTCGCCATTTTCACCGCTGTGTGTCTGAGAGCGGCGCCGCTGACAATGCGCAGCCGAGACGGAGCGGAGCTGCGCGTCCGTGTGCGAGATTCTCCGCCTTTTCCCCTCATTACCGGTAATAAACAAACATCCATGGTATGATAACCATGCATTTTAATACCACGGTTACCGCTGCAACCCTATATGTGACAAATAATATCTTTTTTTTTGATTTGGGTGATGTAGCTGGCTTAGTTGTCACAAAAGCAACTGAATGTTGAAATGATGCATGCAGACACTGGGACGTTCCAGCTTCACATTTCCAACCAGAATAAACTGAACAAACCAAACTGAGGAGAAATGGCTCTGCCTCTGGCATGAATGAAGATGAAACAAATCTCAGATGATAAGATAAACCTGAAAGCAGATTAAATATGTACAAAGGTTGATTTGTCATCCTGACATGCTCGCGCACACACGCACTCTTGAATGCTGCTTCTACGGTTCAGTATAGAAAGCATCTGACTGAGCCCCCCCTGTCTGAGGAATCTCCCGGAGAACGCGTCATTCAGTCTATACAGTAGCTGTCCTCTCCTCCTGAGTCTTGACACACTGCTGTGGCGGATGTTTGATGCGAATGACACTTTGACAAAATGAATTCCCCACAAGTCTCTCTCAGGGAGGGTGCCCTTATGCCACAAAGTGTCGGGCTGTCACAGCAGCAGAGTGGGATGGGACTGCACCAAAGAGAGAGAGCTGTCATTGCTGTGGTTTCTCTGACACTGTGATTTGATGATGCGGTAAAGGATCGTGTGTTAACTGTTGATGCCAGCCATTTTTTACAACAAAGGCAAAAACCACAGGAAAGCAATAATCCTGATTTTTAAATGTGAATAGGAAAACACCAGAATTTACCATGATCTTACACTGTGCAGACAAGACAGAAAGATCACTAATTTTTTTTTGGAAATGTATCAAAAGGGAACAAATAAGCACTGTTTGTCTTTTATTTGTCTCACTATTTGATGGCTGTGTGGTGGTTAGCACTGTCCTCTCACAGCAAGAGGGCTCCAGGGTTCATATCCACTGGCTGGCTGAGGCCACTCTGCATGGGGTCTCTCCAGGTACCCTGGCTTCTTCCCGCCGTCCAAAGACATGCATGCTGGGTTAACTGATGATTCAAGATTGGCTGTGGGTGTGAGTGTGAGCACGAGTTGTTGTCTGACTCTCTGTGTTAGCCCTGCGACAGACTGGCAATCTGTCCAGGGTGTTCCCTGACAGCTACGGTAGAGTCCAGCTGTTCAACCAGTAGTATCGTAGCTTGTCTGTAGAATATGTACGTATCTTGTGTTTTTTTCACTGTAAATCATTCTTATTGCTGGATAAACGGCTTGCTTCTCGCATTAACATGTGCTGCTTTGTCCCTAAATCCCCTGATTTTACATCATGATCAAAGCCCTCATTGGACAGAGGAACGATGCAAAACTCATAAGTGAAAAGGACATTACATCACTTTTGTTATGTTAGCAATGTCTCAGAGCTAATTGACCAAATTAACTTGGCTTACTTGTAGTATCCTCTGCTTTATTCATGATCACAAATTAACATGACTTTCAAACTTCCAAGCTAATTTCACATTCTGAGATGGAAAGCTGTGTCCAAATGTCAAGCTTCTTATAATTCCTAATTTGTCCTTCTTTGAAGCTGCTTAATTCTTGAGTGGTGGGAGTAAATTGGGGTGGGTGTGGGTGGGTGGTAGCAAAGTTGTTTTCATTATGTAGCATGGACACAGAGTTCACTCGAGGTTTGGTGGCTAAATCCATTCTAGAAAGCTGCTGATGGTGGGTGTAATCTGTCATTTTTGGACATTGAATTCATTCACATGTAGTGTGTGCTGTGAGAGGATCAGCTGTGAACATGGACAGTATGAGTTACAGTGAGACGGGGAGATTTGTCCAGCATCCTGTAAAACTGTATCTATCATCTTGCTGGATACGGATTTGTTAGTCAAACAGAACCATACAGACTGGTGGACCTTAGCCCGGAGCACCCCTCAAAGCCCACCGACTTCAAAAGCTTCCCCTTTGCTGATTTTGGCTGGAGAAGAGCAAAGATGTTGATCACTTGTTGGTGAAGTCTGGGTTTCTCTGTTGCCCTTGGCCTCAGAAGGTAGGAGAGAATAAGAATCACCTCTATGATTGAGCCACATAAGACCATCAGGAGTTTGTTAGTTTAAGTTATAAAGATCTGTGGTGCTATATATGGATCAAACAGTTACAAAGTGAATACTGGAAAGATAATATTGCTTGTGAGAAATGAGCAGATATTTATTGGTGGCACAAAGACATAAAAAGTAGACGGTAACAATAAATGATGAGAAACCTAATAAGCTGCAGGGCAGATCAGTGGCATGAGAAATATGGGCTTTGAGTGTAATAAAAAGGCAGATGCATTTTGCTTCAGACATTTTTGAATTATTTGATCCATTTAGCCCTCTACAGTTATTCTGTTGGAGGTAATAGAAGGACAACCTCACAGAACATAAATATTTAATAAAGGGAAATTGGCATCTTTGACAAATATTATCGTTATTGTTCTGACTTTTTGTTTGTGCAGTGTGAGCACAATAACAACTTTGCTGTTCATTGTGTGTAATTGTAATCTGAAACTTTTAGTTGAACTGATTCTGTGTGTGTTTAATTGTTCAGATTGCAGTTTGTGGATTTGCACTTGTTTTGTTTTTGTGTAATGTGTAAAAAGCCATTAATTTGTTGCACAGGATAGAAGTGTCAGGTTTCAAGCAGCAGTCCTATCATGATGTGGTCCTGCATGGGAGTGTGGGGGGGGTGACCCCTTCCATTCCAGAGCTGATATGAAGGGTTTTAATACCAGCCTGCTCCCCATTCCCCATCTGTGTGTCACTGAAACCCTTTGAGCATGC
This sequence comes from Andinoacara biseriatus, assembly GCA_015108635.1. NCBI lineage: Eukaryota > Metazoa > Chordata > Actinopteri > Cichliformes > Cichlidae > Andinoacara > Andinoacara biseriatus. The sequence continues at coordinate 3,375 of VUQJ01023961.1, forward strand.
CAGTCTCTCAGGTCTCACATGACGCCCCAGCTGGCTCAGTCCATGTGAGCAGCCGGGCTGTAATCCCCGTCTAATCTGAGACAGCTTTGTGTGTAATCAAAGAATCCACTGTACATGCATGAAGAGGCTGAGCTGTGTGTGGGGAAAAATGCTAATAGGCTACAGTATATGGTTCATATCAGACTTATTTATTTGTTTTAAATTGTATACTCTGAGATATGTTTAATCTTTGGATTTCAATATTATTTTAGCATCATGTTTCTAGTGTTTCATGCTACTTGGAGTTGGTGGGGATCACTCACGATAACCCCGATGGGCACTCACTGGCTTGGGTCGGAAGTACCACAAGTTCTATATATGTACAGGATTAATCTAGAAAATATTTTTAGATTTAACATTGTTTTTCAAGACAAAGTCAGACAAAGACAGTGAGGTGGATACGACTTGCAATATAATAGGCTTAAATAACACTTAATGTGTGACGCCAAATATAGTATAAGTATCATGCTTGCAAGACATTCAGTACGGTCTGTGGTGGATAAAAACAGTTAAGTAGGACAAATGTGAGAACCACAACACATTTCCTTTTCACGTTTTTCACTTCCCACATTGGCAAATCCAAACAAGAAGAAACTCTGTCTCACTACAGTCTCAGCGGACTCAGCAAGGGAAGCGTAGGCTGCTGCAGAAGAGGAGTGATTCTGCTTAGTGGCAGCGGGCAGCCCAGATTCCTCTCTCCACCTAGTGATGAGACATAAAGTGGCATTGTATACCTGTGTTTTGCCTCAGAGGTCCATACATTTAATATTTCATCAGCAGTTGCTCCTAAAATTAGATTCCAGCTGTAGTGTATCCAGTAAATTAAAATGGCCACATGTGAAACTTGAGATTCAAAACTAGCGTCGACATTATTTTTAGTGCCTGAATTTCTCTGCTGTGCTCTGAAACTTTTTTAGTCCGTAGGCACAGTCACTCCATTAATGTAAGTTGCTGTGGATCAGTGTGCCCCTTGTGGAGGAGGACGTCTATGTAACTAGTGTTCAGATCTGATTTGGGTTGTAGCCCATGAGGTGTTTTTATTTATTTCTTTATTCATTTTTTAAATAGACCAAGTCATCATCAACTTTGATTGGCTGTGAATCAAATCCAGCCCATTGTTCAACAACAGGTCAGTGATAATTTATTCCTTCAAGCTGCATGTTGAAAAATGGCTGAAGTGGCAGAAATTTAGATTCTCTAACCAGGCAGAGTTAAAATGGGGCTGAACTGATGTAGCATCTGCCTGGCCTAACTTTCTGCTGCATCATTGCCATTTCTCCAACCACCTAAGCATCCACCTGCAGGGTCTAATAGTGTTGTTGGGGTTTTTTTTGTATCTCTTGAAGGGGCTTGGCATTTTTTATCATTATCACAGAGTTAACTTTGTGCTGCTGAAAGTGGCTATGGCCAGAGCCGAGACTCAGAGATGCTGGTTTACCACTTTTAATCACCTGGATTAACACAATATATTACCTGAATTAAATGTGGGAGACCATGGTTTTATTTAGTCGTGCTAAATGTCAGAGGGTCTTGTTATGTCAGGTCCGGGAGCAATTTGGTATTACTGTGTGGCATTTAGAGGCATTATTTCAAGCGAATTAATCAAATGCACCTCAGTCGGCCTCAAGCCTAAAACATTTGTGTGGGCGTGGTTTTGTCTGTCTCTGTGTGACTGTGCTGCTTTTCTTTTATCCATGTTGTGTCTCTCTACCACACTGTGTGTGCATCTTAAACTGTGAAATCTATGCGTCTCTGCCTTTAATGATTTATAGGTTACCCGGGGAAATGCGAAGGCTTTTAAAATATCTGTTGGTCTTGAATAGATGTGAATGAGGAAATCTCTGTTGGTCTCCTACAGTAAAACCTCAGAACTGGTGTGTCAGAAACATTATTTCTTCAGCATGTTGTGGACATTACATGCAGGGGTCAAAGTGGGATTTGACAGGTGGGTGTAGCATTGCAGCAGGGGAAAAATGACTTGCCTCAGAATAACTCCAAAATTGATTTGTACTGTGAGCTCCTATGGCCTTGTTTTCTCTCTGTCCAGGCAATGTAAGCAGCTGATCTATGCTGCGGTTTGCTGCTCTTTGTAGATGCAGTCAGCAGCAGTCTGCAGTATATTAGCAGATGTTACACGAGTTGTCATATTATCGCGGTTGCTTTCCAGCCACTAGATTTAGTAAGCTCCAATAAAATTTTGCAAATTATGATAAAGAACACCATCATTTAATTTATTGGCAAAGAGTTCACACATACAAAGAAAAATCTATAATAAATTCTTTTACTTATGGAAATGTCATCTGCTGAGAAGGCCTTACTCTTTAGTAGTCTGTCATCTTCGTCCTTAAAAGTCGTGACACATTCCACACTTTTTTAATTGAGAAGCACCGTTAGTTAACATGAAATACGACCACGGGGTGCCATAAGCTTAAAGAGTCACCAGGCTATTGCAGGACAAAATGAACTAATTTGATATTATCATGCATAATCTGCCTATCAGATTTATTTACTTACAGCAGGATTGTTCCAGTGCACTTTAACCCTGGCTCTTGACCACTATGTGAGGGTTGTTTGATGTACTAGATGCTAAGCCTCTGCAGCTGAGGCCAGCTCATGGTCCAAGGGTGCAATTTAATGCTGCACTCGATTAATGTAGTAATATCCACCTGATGTCCTTAATTGTGTGGCACAGATGCCACAGGGATGCTGTGTAGGTAAAGGTCTGCACACACGTAGCGGGTGGAAAGATATCAGATATTTGTCTGATATTTTATTCCTTTTTTTTGGTTGGTTTGTTTTTTTTAATGTTTCTACATTTTCTCTGTGCTATAAGAACAGGGTAAAGAACAAGTAAAGTGTGAGAGGATCTTCGTTGTCCACACCTGAACTGGGGTCAGTGAGCATATGTTAAAATCTCGAGCTCACCAGCAGTTACATTTTGTGTGAATCTTTACAGCTGTGTTTTTTTCCCCAATGGAAAATCAACTTTTACCATCCTGTCTCAGCACAGCTGAAGGTTTATTGGTAGCTCTCTCTTGAAGATTATGGAACTGCATTTGTGATATTTTATTTTGTTAATTATTTATACAGTTGGCTATTTTTTTTGTTCTTACTTGGTCGCTTTGATTCAGCTCCAGTTGAAATTTTCGCAGACACTCACATGCATTCTTACACACACACACACACACACACACACACACACACACACACAATCCCTTCTCCTCCCTTAGACAGGCCCGTCAGGACCCTGTGAGGTGTTTTGAATGCGAAAGCAGTGCAGACGTTTTGTCCATTTGCATGCTAGGCTGTCAGTCGACTTGCTGTCCGGCTAAAAGCTGCTCTCCTGTTGTGCACGCACACTTACAGAAGATGTGTTTTCTTGCAGTAAACACTTTAATCTCCTCCTTTTGCAAAATCCCACAGCTATAGCTAGCAATATTTATTGCAGCACATCGGAGTGGGGCCTTATTTGAAGCCAAAGATGGCCTCATCTCAACATTGCCATAGCAACAAAATGTCCCGAAGCAGTCACTTGAGGGCTTAGGGGGTGGAGTTGCCTCTTCCTTGTGGGATTACCAGTAGCAACAGAGGTGGACGCCGCTCTGTCTGTCCGTGATTGGTTGTGATGGACATTTCTATTACACTACAATTTACTCCCCACCATCACTATACCCTTCCTAATACAGCCACAATCAAGATAGGATGGCTCATCAGGGCTGAAGAATCTCAATCCTGCTGCAATTAAGTGTCAGGGCCACTTTATAACCGCTGTGGCTGTCTGGGGAGGCAGATTGTTGCTTTGTGTCATGTAGCATCAAAAAATCTAGATGGGCAGTAAAGATGAAGTGAAACAAAATGAAATTTGAACCATTCATGTTTTGTAAAGGCAGGATGTTCAGATAAAGAATTAATAGACATGATTGTGTATGATTGGGATAATAAGTAGTGGTTGACGAGCATAAGTAAAATTATGTTTTTAAAAGAGAGATGGCAGAATGTGAAGGGGGGCGCGCTACAGTCATTACTGTGAATTTACGCATAACTGCCAAGGCAACCAGGTGCTCTATAAATAATCCTGTACATGTGAATCTGAGGGGCAAAAGGATTTTCATTGAACTGATGAAAATATGATCACCTGAAAGGGCAAAAACTGTGACTTGTGTGGCACAACGACTTTAGTGTGGTTTTACAGTGTGGAAAATACTTTCCCTCACGGCACAGATTTGTGAAGTAACCTCTGCAGTTCTTGTGAAGGTATACAACAAAATATATCTTCACTATTAGGACACTGCTGCAAAATGGATTTTAAAGTAACAATATCATCAAGTAAAGTAAAAACTAAAACAAGACAAGCAGATGTTAGGAGATGATGGGAGATGTAATTATTTTTGAACTATTTGGAATACGCCTTCATTCTTGTTCATTTCTTATCCAATTAGGGGCAAGAGGGTGGGACACAAACGGACAGAGACGGACAGACAGGCGCTCAAATTTAAAAAAATGGAGAAACTCCAGTTAACGTAATGAGCGTGTGTTTGGACTGTGGGTGGAAACCAGAGGCACAGCAGCCATACAAACTCCAAACTCCACAGAAAGGTTCAACAAGTTCATAACCTGAACCTTCTTGCTGTTTTGCAGCAATGCTAACCACTGCACCACCATACTACCAAAATAATAACAACTACATTATAAAATGATGAAACATGAAGTAATATGAATAACATGCATTTTGTGCATGTATTTGATTAATGTGCACCCCCCCCCCCCATAAAGCTTGTAGGGTAACCATTTAATGACTATGTAGTTAGGGGATCATTATTGAAATTGTATTATATTTTGATAACGGTACATTGCATGTAGGCAGTTGACAAACTGAAATTGTCTTTGTTTTAATACTGAAGCTATGCATACACACACTTTTTTGATCATCAGCAAATTAACACTACCCTGTTCCACATGGTCCACAACTTAAACATTTCTGTTTGAGGAAATGTAGATATTAATATTTTGTTTACTTTTATATCTCTGTGGCAGTTCTCCTTTTCCTTCTTTATGCTATTATAAATAGTATATTCTCCATGTAAAACGTCTCAATTATTTACTACCGAATCTTTGGCAAAGTTAATGAAACTAGTTCTTAAAGTGCAAGGCTCACCTGCTGAGCCAGTCCTGCTTTGTTTTGTCAGAGTCCTGATATTTGTTTGAACGGGGGACGTCTCCCATGTCCACACGATGTCAGGACAGGCAGGAAAAGCAATGGTGGAAGCAGATACTGCAGAGCAACAGCAAAGCAAGTGTTACCCATCACTCTGCTGTTGCACTGTCAGGGAGGCTGATGGTCAATTAACTCTGTCCTTAACAAGCTCTTAAAGTTTAACTCTCTCCTCTCCTCTCCACTCCAACAAAAAGTATTCCCATCAAAAGAATTAAAAGGATTAAAGACGAGTCATCTTTCAAGCCCACTAATAATTTGTTGTAAGAACATTGTCCCCCTCCTCACCCGGCATCCTCAGCATTAATAACATGTACTAGTACTGGTCCAGCATTAGAAATAATTTATTTTGAGATATTCTGTCACCATTAATATATTTGCATTTATATTAAGATTACTGCGAGCATTAATGTGGAATCTGTCTTTTCTCTAATGACTTAGCAAACAAAATGAAAACTTGCTCATCTTAAGCACAAGTTTGAGTTTAATTAAATTTTATTGGGCACATCAAACTCTAAAGTGCCCTTCAACAAACCACTGAATCCCAAACCCACTGAGCAGAGCTGATCTGTAGGAGTCCAAACAAAAGTAGAGTTTTCCAACTGGGTTTAATAAAGTATTGCCTTACATTATTAACATTGTGTACTATAGGCAGCTTCTCTGGTGTTTTGAGGTTTGGAATAACTGCTTGAGTCATGGATATGGCACCAGTTACATGTTTTCCCTCCACTTTACCTCTTTATGTTGACCTTCACCCACGTAGCACAGCTATAGCTGAAGAGCAGCAGGAGATGGGCTGCCTTGTTTCCATGCTGATTATGTTAACTTGGCACTTGATGTGCGCCCTGCTTTCATTTCCTCTTATTTTATAATTCTCATTCTCACACAGTAACTTGTGGCTTATTGTCTACAAAACTCAAAAAGAGCTTAGAGAATGTTTTACTCATACAGCAGTTCATTTGTAATTATAAAATCCATATAAACCTCCTTGCTTTTTTTTTCTCAACATATTTTGTGGCCCCTAAATAGCTGAAATCCTCCCTTTCTCAAGCAGCTTTTCAATTTGCTCGCAGTGAATCTTATTTGCTGTGATGGCACAAAGTGGGTGTTGAGGCAGATTTTTAGTCAGTGCAGGCACTTTTGCAATGAGCCTGAGCATTGTTCACTTTTCCACAAACTCTCCCCAATCACCGGGCTCAATTCCAGTGCCATTCCTGTTTATGCTAATGCATAATATTTTCATTATCTCTGCAATAAGACATTTAATAGGCACTCTGCTCCTCATCCTGGGGAAGAGTGTCTGTAATTAGTGAGTCAGGAGCAGAGGCAGGGGGCCAGAACGTCACAGATGATTTGAATGTGGACAAGTGTCGAATAAGCGGTGATCTGTTTTGTGTAGCGTTGTCTGGAAATGCTCCTGCAGGTGACCTGCATAATAATAACAGCGGGTTTATTCTCAAAGTATAACAAGTGTTGAAGTGATATTCATGTAGCAACAGCAGATGTCGTGACAGGATGCCCACTGCCTCTTTCTGGCCATTGGAGATGTCAGCTTGCTTCATTTATCCTGCTTAAGTTTTTCACCCACATTTTTGAATGTGAAATTAATGTGTTTTATTGTAAAACCTGAGAACCTGACACTGTGTAGTGACCTGAATTCATATTTAGTTCTGGAGACTAAAATAAGAAAAAATTTTCAAATTATTCCCACTAGGGATGAAATGACGGGGCAGCGTTATTTTCTGCAAGCAAGCGACAACCTGGGCTCAAAAACGAAACCAGCCCGTCTAAAAATAAATAAATAAATCTCCATAGATCCCCATGTTAAAGTGCTCGGATTACCAGCAAAATATCCACATTTCTACCCTGGTGCAGTGTCAGGGGCAGCCAGGAGTGTATTTTGAATGAAATCACAAGGTTGCAGCGGGAGAGAAAAGCAGCCCAAACCATTAGTAAAGTTTTATAATACTGTTGTCTTTTAGGCAAGAATCTTCAAACATCTGGTTGAATTGTTGAGATAGTCTCGTGGTCCTGGGCCTTCTGCCCAGCGTTTTGTGTTTCCACCCTTTATTCCTCCCTGTTTCATTGTTTCATAGTTTGCTTATTTCGATTGAGATTTTGTTTAATGTTTTGTATCTGTTAGTTACAGTTATTGATTCCCTGCTCCCTGTGTGGTACTCCAGTGTCTGTCCTGTCCCTTTGTAATGTCCCTGTCCCTCATGTGTTGTTGTTTTGGTTTTCCCAGGGTTGTACGCCAAGTCTGCATTCCTTTCTCCATCTAGTTGTTCCTCGTCATTGTTTTTGTCATTGTTAGTTTCCCGCCGCGTGCTTCCAGGTATGGATTTATGTTTATGCTTTTAGTTCATGTTAAGTCACGTTTAGTGAGTTGATGTTGGTGATGCTGGCTCCCGTCCAGCCCCTCCTGTGCTCGACTACTGTAAATAAAGCCCAAGTTAAAATGAAGCCATCGCCTCAGATGTCCTGCATTGAGGTCCTCAGTCTGCCTGCTCCTGGTTTTCAAAACCCGCGCTGACCCTTAGTGGAGGGTAAACACGAGAGATAATTCACTTAAGTGATATCTAACGGGCGATGTTTGGTTTATTTCAGTGTTTTATTTGTTTCTGATCAAATCCACCTGGCTGAGATTAAAGTTGAGCTTCAACTGGATAGTTTCAGCATTTTGAGCTGAATCATTCACTTTCCTTTATTTCCTTATGTTCAGATATGTTATACTTGTTTATAACATCTTAATTACAACTAAAGGTAAAGATATTTTCATTGGGAACAGAAACATCTGGGACTAGTATCCAGACAGCTCCAGAAAGGATCAAATGATCTGTTTTTAAAAATTATTTGACCATATTCTAAACAACAGCTGTCTGTCACATGTTTTAAATAACATCTGATCTGTTTTTCCTTGATGAGCACTAAGAGTTATGCATATGCCTATTTTTAAGAGTGTTCTGCTGTCTAATGCAGTCTATTGATTAATCGGTTATATTTAATTTAATATACTGGTGTACAGTTCTTTACCACCTTCTTCCAAATTAATCCAGTGTTTATGACCTTTCAAATTTATGTCACAAAGTCAAGATGCTCGGTCTTTTATAGCAGAGCATCTTGCCAGCTATATATGAGCTGTGTCCTCCTGTCCTTAAAATCTGGGCTCCTGAGTGTACTTGCCAAATAGCTAGTAAGTATTCAAGTACACACTGTGTGTACTTGGTACTGAGTAATGCCGCTGAAAGAATGAACACCAGACCAAAGCAATGGTTCTGACTGGATCAGTGTTTGGCCCTGCCCCCTGACATTGATGATTGAGGTTGACAGCTAAAATAAATTCATGACACACTCTACTACAGGAGCCATGAAATAATTAAACAATTCATTAAGGGCAGCGCGGTGGTTAGCACTGCTGCCTCACAGTTTGAATACCATCTGGAAGGCCTGGGTTCGATTCCACCTCGGCCCGGCCTCTCTCGCTCTCTCTGTGTGGAGTTTGCATGTTCTCCCCGTGTCTGCGTGGGTTTCCCTGGGTACTCCGGTTTCCTCCCACAGTCCAAAGACCTGCACTTACTGAGGTTCGGTTCATTGGCTAATCTAAATTACTCATAGGTGTGAATGAGAGCATGAATGTGTGAATGGTTGTCTGTAACTCTGTGTTGGCCCTGCGACAGGCTGGCGACCTGTACAGGGTGTTTCCTGCCTCTCGCCCTGTGTCAGCTGGGATAGGCTGACATAGGATTACATTATACATTATATAAAATTCTTTTTTTTTTAATTAAAAGTTTCAGCCCTGCAGTTTTAAGACTTAAAAGGTTGTATTATTAGACGTGTGACTGCCTGGTCACTAGCTGTTCACTGAACTGGTTCTTAGCCTTGGCTATAGCCATGAGCTGTGTGTAGTTATTGAACAAATGAGAATACAAGTGGCAGAAATTATTTTCCTCAAAAGGGTGCCTCACCTTTAGAAAAACAGTGTGAGGGGCTCCAACCAGAACCACCTTACTGTCCACATCAAAATGAGCCAGGTATGGTGGTTTAGGCTTCTGACTAGGATGTCTCTAGGTGAGGAGGCTCCAGGGCATTCCCAGAAACTGGCTTGGGAATGCCCCTGTAGAGCTGGAGTAGGTGGCTGAGGAAGAGGGAGGTTTGGGTATTTCTGTTTAGACTGCTGTCTGGTGACCCAGATCTGGATAAGCAGTAGAAAATGGAAAGATAGGTGAAGTGGACCCCTCCCCTGGTGGTATGTGTGTTCTTTTGGAAGGCTTTCATTGCACTTTGACAAATGTTGTGGCTTGCTGTTTGGTGAATTGTTACTTTGTAGCATTAACACTGTACTTCTAGAACAGGGGTGTCACACTCAATCACAGAATGGCACAAAACTGAAAACACAGTTTAAGTCGTGGGCCGAACAGGATTAACCTTTATTGAAAAGTCTGAAAATATTTTAATCAGCAATATGAATTTGAATGGCCATAATACAGCTACTTTTTCTTCAACACATTAAATAAAATATATTTTTTTTCAGAAATAACCTCAGAGAAAATGAGAACATTTCAAGCTGATGAAAATTTCCAAATTTCTTTTTTGATGCAATATCAGAAAAAAGTCCATAAACAAGAAACAACAAGCTGTTTAGTTTTCTCTCTCGCTGCATTTCTTTCTTGCTTCTCATAAACTGACAGAGTTCCCCAGGTAGCACATCACACCTTTGTGATAAGGCAAGCCACCAAATTCAGAAGGTATTTTCTCCAGAAATTATTTAAGCTGTTTCCTCTTATAAAGTTCACGGTCTATGTTACGGTGCTTATGACACGTTCTGTCTTCAGGACTTTGCTGTGCAGCGTTTCCTTGTGTGTGATGCAGTGATGCACCGTCAGCTCACCTGTGCAGGTCTCCCTCTGCATCTTCTCCCACATCCTTCCCACAATTTCACTCTTTTCCCTGCACATTGCAGGCTGGGAAAAGAGACACATGGATTTACCTCCGATGCCAGCGATCGGGTCCTCTGCCTCCAACCTGTTTTCAAAGTCCACTTTTCCTTTGGTCATTTTTGGAGGCTAGCTTAAATGTTGCTGTAAAAAGTGCTGACCGATCCGCTGACCACTGATCAGTGTGTCATTGGCAACGCGGGAAAACGGATTAGTGCACAGCTCTTGACCGGCACGGCAGCTGGTGCAATGCATAGTGGGATTTGTAGTGCAAGTGGTGGGAGTGCTATTTACCAGAGAGCCATTAATCACAACCATATTAAATTAACTCACGGGCCCAATATAATTATCTCGTGGGCCGGATTTGGCCCACAGGCCTTGAGTTTGACACGTGCTCTAGAAGAAGGTTCCCAAAAGTTACACTTCTAATTTGCAAGCATTTTTCTTATTATGGCTTCATTAATACCTTAATCCAGAGAGCTGAAATAATACATCTCTGCTCATCCTACCACATCATTGGTTATCTTTACTACTATCTCTACATTTCTTATAAAGCTTTGTTTTAGTGCCATCTCGCCTGCTTTTACAGTGTTTCTGGTAGTTATTAGCAGTTTTCGGTGCCTGTATGATACACCCAGAAAGTCTATGGATGCACTAAGCTTGTTAGCTTTAGCAGACAACATTAGCACTTGTCATGTGATTCCAGGAGAAAACAATTATACATTGTGGCTTTGATGCTTCAAAACGAGAACACAAGACTTGATATTAGAGTAGCTGTGCCCATCTTTCATATACTGTGGAGTAAAAAGGTCCTTGGCCATGCTGATAGGACTGAGATTGTGTGCAGGCACAGTAGTGCTCTAGCTGAATGTTAAAATGCTTATAGTGACAGTGCTAACTAGATGATGATAGGCAGCCATTTTGGTGTATATTGGCAAGATGATGTTTGATGAGAAGCACTAACCAAAGTTTACAAGCTGAGCTGGGGAGGAATCTCATTGCGTTTCAGTCAGGTGATTCACACAAGTTATTAAATACATTTTTAGCAGCAACAGATTTCATGACAGTCCATCCAGTGGCTGTTCTGACATTTCCCTGCAAAATATAAATGTCAGTCTGCTGGTTTTGCTGCAGGAAAAAATCAGGGTATCAACAAAGTCGATAGAATACGTCCTCTAGGGACCACAAATGTCTGTACTAAATGTCAATCCATGCAGCAGCTGCTGAGATATTTTAGTCTGGACTAAAGAGGTGGATCAGCTGACAACAGTGAATTTGACTGCAACTTGTACAGATTTCTGAAACAAAACACCCGCAATGAATAAACAAAATGACAACCAGTGCACCCGCCTGGAGTATTTTGGATAGCAGGCATATATTCCTGCACTGGCCATCTGCAGCCATGTGGTGAAAATGAAATTGGTTTATTAGCATTTTTCATTGAGCGTAATGAATGCTGCTTGCACTGACCTTGTTCGCTGCAGATTGAAAGATTTTTTTAAAATAAATGCAGATAATTTTAGAGACTGCTGGAGGGCAAATGGAAATATTTTCTGCATTAATTTTTCAAAACATTCAAACTATCATTGAGTGATTTCTCTGCTCAGACTCTTCTAATGATCTTAACTTTTCTAAAATGTTCAACAGAAGGATCTTCTATTTTATAAAATGTTTTGGAGGCACTCAAAACAAATGGCAGTTTAATTCCAGTACCAAACAAATGTTAGCGTAGCAGCACTACAAACACAGCCATCTCCCATCAAATGGCTCATTTTGTCGCTGTGTTGTGCTGGAGTTGCATTTGTGGAATAGCTGAAAGGTTTGCTGAGGTTCTCTTTCAGCAGCGTTGTGAAATATTTACCTCGTGGGTAGAAAATGATGCATTGGTGAAGTGTTTATGTTGTGAGACAAGTGCTACAGGTATAGCTGTGAGAGTTGTTCAGTGGAGTGTTTTTATGCCACTTTGACTTTGGAGATTTTTCAAGTTTAGAGATTTTGGGGAGGGATAATATTTTCTGATAGTGTTATTGCTATTAACAATATTTAGTTTTGGGTTGTAGATATCTTTATGGAGGTAGGCACTCTTTTAACTTATTAACATTCACAGAATAATTGGTTATGAAGCAATTTAATAATGTGTAGCTGATGGTCTTCACTGTTTTAAAGATAGTTTTTTGCATTATGACGACATGCACAGACTACAGGAATGGTTTGGTGGCCTACTGATTTTATATCCACATCTGCTGATTTTCTTTGAATATGGAGACTTATTTTATGTAAGTAAACTCACTCCCAAATGTGTGTGATTATAGTCCATTTCAGATGGAACGGAAGCATTTTCAAATATTTTATTTGCTGAATAAACAATATGTTGTCTAAATCATCAAAACCTGTTTATATTCTTTTTAAGCTTAGCCTGTCAATAAAGGGTCTAATCCCATCAGTTGTTACTTATTACAGTCAGTTCAGACGTTTTGCTTGTTACTTGTGCTAATACAGTCGTGTTTTTGGACAATTTCACAGCTCCTGACAACCATGGGAGAACTACTGTGTTCTCAAGAACAGTTGACAGCTGGAACTGAGGAGCAATAACATGTTTTTCAGAACTTCAGAGGAAGCCCTGTGATTTTGCTCAGTTATATCTGGGCTCTCCGCTTTTTTTTTTTTTTTTTAAAGTTTAATC
>VUQJ01023962.1:0-12757 GCA_015108635.1 Andinoacara biseriatus
CCCTTCGTCAGGTTGAACACCTGCCGAGGGTTCAGGTACCACATGAAGGACTGGATGATCTTTGCTCCCTGAGAAAAGAAGAAACACAGTTTTGGTGAACTTAAAGCCAAGAAGCAAGTCAACGGCGAAGGCGCAGGAAATGATCCAGAACTGTTGCGGAGTGGAGGAAGCAGTCACGTGACCTTCCACCACCGCTCTGACCCTGTGGGGTTTAGGTTCATTCTGCAATGGATTCTGGTCCATTTTCTGCTTTTTCGAGTGACTGGTGAATGAAAGTACCTGGTTCCCGCCACTCTTTGGGTTCACAAACACCAGCAGAGGCTTCATGAGCTGAGAGGGGAGGGGCTTCACCAGGAACGGCTTCCAGCGGCCATCTTGGGGCTGAGAACCAACAGAAACGTTAAACAGCGACGAACTCGCAGTCTAACCTATAACTGCTCATCTGGAGCCTAAACCAATCAGCTATTAGGATCCATTTCTCAGGATTTAAATGCCAAAACAACGATGATGTCACTTCCTCACCTCGCCTCCCTTCTTGCTCGACTTGTTACACTTCAGTGACGTCCTCTTCTTCTTTTTACTCGACTTCAGCGACGACTGCAGAAAAGACAGACAGCATCATCACCAGCTGTACGTGTGTGTGTGTGTGTGTGTGTGCGCATGTGTACATGTGTCCATGTATACCTGCGGCCTGCGGACCCTGATGATCCAGGTGGGCGGGATGATGACGGCAGCGTGAGCGCCCAGAGAGCAGCACTCCTCTATCTGCTGCAGCATGAAGCACGTCACCTTATTGTGATACTGAAACACAAACAGGAAGTCACCTGACTGTGGCGAGAAAACAGACAGGAAGTCACCTGACACCTTTATTCAGCATCTGTTTCAGACGCGTTTGGTTCTCTGTGAACTTTTGGCACATGAACTCTGTGCACTCACCGCCTGTTTGCACCACGAGCAGCTGATGGCGACGATCTCTTTGCTGTGAAAAGCAAATTTCTGCTGAAATCCCTGTTGGTGAGACAGGACGAGACTGTTAGCTCTCAGGCGAAAAACGTGGAGTTCATTTCAACACAAACCGGTCGACACTGACTCGTCGCCACAGGTCGCCACAGAGCGCCAGCACGAAGAGCAAAGAAACGTCTCCCGCATAAAAACCTTATTTGGTTTCATCTCATCAGTGTTTCCTTCACGGTTCAAGCTCTCGTTGTTTCTGCCTTCATCATGTTATTGATATCCTCCTCGTGCAGTAAAAGCATCATCACACAGCCAGAGGTCACTCTGAACTTCTTCTGTTTCCCTTTATTTGCTCCAAGGCTTCCAGACAGTTCCATCACTGAGTCATATCATTGTATTTCATACAGTTTTTAATCACTTTTATGCACAAATGGGCAAAAAAAACCCCACACAAAATGTACACATCAAATTACATTCATTAAGAGATTTTTGAGTAAATTATGTAAATACTTTGTCAAGTCATTCGGGCTTTTTTTCTTCCTTTGTTACTTCAAACTGAATATGAAGAAACATCTGGTCTGCAGATGTGGAAATCCACTAAAATTAAGGAACTCTGTTCACCGCAGATCATCAACTTCTTCTTTCGGCTGCTCCCGTTCTGGGTCACCACATCTGCCTCTGTCACACCATCCCTCCTTCACTACATCCATAAATCTTCTCTGAGGTCTTCCTCTTTTCCCTTCTGCCTGCAGCTCCATCTTCATCGACCTCTGTCCAGTATATCCACTCTCCCTCCTCTGCATGTGTCCAAACCATCTCAGCAGGTCTCACTACCATCTTGTAAACCTTCCCTCTGGCTGCTCTCCTTCTGTCACAAATCATATAGAAATGCTCCAGCAGAGCTGCTAGCCAATCAAATCACATCCTGAACATATCCTGAGAAGTCAGACTTCAGTCACACAGGGTTAGAGCCCCAGCAAAGCTACACCCAAACATCAGGCACACTCATCACTGAGCACAGACTGTATATAAAAGATGGAAATGGCTTCCAGGTCTGAAAAGTGAAGCCTTAAAACTGCATTCTCTTTAATGCCCAGCAGGAGGCGGCTCCTGTAAAGTCTGATTGTATAGACGTCTATGAGCGAATGAGTCTGTGTCTCTGTCACTGCTTTCAGGTCTGACTGAATAAATGTTCTCGTTCTCAGGAGGAGAGGATGAACCAGGACACAGTTGTTTGGCTAACAAACTGTCAATCACAACAGCGTCTAAGGTGGCTCCGTCCAGGTGAGCTACCCTTGTTTTCTTTATCTGCTCTGCATTTACTTTGCAGGTTTATGCTCGACTCAAACACTAAGTCTGAAGGAGAACAGAGGCTCACCTTCCCACACTGTCGACACTTCCCCGTCTGACGCCTCCTGTGGACCCAGTGGTGTCGAACAACGTTGGACTGAAATACAACACGCTCGTTAACAGAAGTCCACATTTACATGCTAACGAATCTGCTCCCATCACAGGCTCGATCGTGGCTTTCACTGACCTCTCGAATGGCTCGAGATCCGGGTTCCCTGAACGACGGCTTGCACCTGAAATTAATCTGAACACAGGAGAGTGTGTGAGGAGAGGAAACATCTGAAGCTGTTAATCCAGAGTAGCTCCTCAGCTTTTACCTTCTCCAGCTGCTCCATGCACATGGTGTGCACCGAGATCTTGCATCCGGCACATTTCTTCCTCGGTACGGACTTTTGCTGCAGACAAACAACAAATTTACTCACCACCACATCACCACCCTCAGGAGCAGCAGCATTTAAAAGAACCTATGAGCTGCAATCAATGATTTAATCAACCATAATGATGAGCTGCCACTGAAAATGGGGAAAAAAGTGCAGGACATCTAGACAGCCATGCTTCCTGCAGGGCCAGCTGGAAGCATGGAGATCAGCTGCAGAGATGTCTGCCTTCGCTTTCATGTAATGGAACTAAATGGAGTTCCTCTGGTGGTGCTCAAGAAAAACTCCAAAATCATTAACCAGTTATTCAAAAACCCCAAACGTGGTGAGCAGCTTCATGTGGGAACTATTCCGTGAGACTCACCAGAGACTTGGCGATGCAGTACTGCTCTCCAACATAACAGAAGTCCCCAGAGACGCTGGTCTCAAACCAAATGTGGTCCCCGTACTGGGCGTTATCCTGCAACAAAAAGGTAAAAACTCCACATTTCAGCGCCACGTCTGACTGCAGCGAGAGCACGAAATGAGCCAGAACAGCAACCAGGAAAGATCTGCACTGCACCGGCCTCTTAGCTGGAACGATCTGCACAGCTTTGAACCAGCTGCAGTAAAATAGGGAATGAGCTCCTTTGTGCAGCAGAGGAAATACAAAATACAAAGATGCTGAAATATGATTAAAAGAAGGCAGAAAGCTTCCACAACCTAAGCGGCTCAGTGGGGAAAGTCTGCCATAAGCTGGTAACGTGGGCTTTGGAGGCTCAGAGGAGCTGCCCGAACATCACGTTTGATTTTTTGGTACTTTTCCAGCAATCATATTGTAGAACCCTGAGAGATCTGGAACAACATGTGAGGCGTGGTTTCCTGAATTACCCTCTGAGTTCAGCTGGTGGAGAATTCATCTGAGGTAAATTTCCTCCTGAACCTGCTTGTTTTTAGGCCTATGGAAGCAGATCACTTCATGGGGAACCTGCCAACCGAATGTCACGATGCTCGGTGCAGAGGTGAAGCTATTCAAATGTGGTGCAGATCTGGTTTTGGTGGAGAGTGCCTCTCTCCAGGCTTTACTGATTCTGAATGACGTGATGAGGTGACTCACGCTCCAGTCGACGGTGCTGCTGGGCTCCTGCTGCGGGTCGCTCGGTCCGGACGTCGACACGTTGGCCGGAGTCCCGGCGTGCTGCACGCCTGACTTCGAGATGGCTTTCCTGCAAACACGGGAGACGAGGAGAGCTTTGAAGGCAGCGGCTCTGCTTTTAGAAAAAGATGAATGTTTTCTGACAATAAAGTCTCTAGACATGTGAATGAGCTCAGAGAACAGTGAGTGACGCTAGTTTATTAGCCATTGGTTGGACTTGGAGGAGGAACTATATCTCCTCTTAACTGTTAGAAGGTTTCAGGTTGTGATGTGTTCCAAAACCAGCTGGGGGCTCTATTCATGTGAGCAATATCTGACCTGAACCCACCGTGAGGCTTTCAGGGTGGATTATTGTACATAAACTCATCTAGAACTCCAGAACCTGCATGAAAGTGGTCAGATTTTTATTATGTCACTGCCTGTGCATCCAGCAATAAACATATACAGGATAAATGAGGCTGCAGCTCACACTTCGGCCCAAAATTAGACTTCCTGTTACCTTTAAAGTAACCTGTGCAGGTTTCTGGCCTCTAAACTCCGTCAGCACTGAGCTCAGTTGCTCTGCTTTTTCAGGACGACACGTTAAAAACACAGACTGAGCTCAGTGGAAGAGTCAGCCTCAGCTCTTCGGAGGATGTTTGTGTCACCATTTCATGACTTATTTATGACCGTGCAGAGTTCACGCCTCCTCCACGCTGCAGAGTGCGGGGCTACCTGCTGGGCCGCGGGCTCATCGGGGGCCACAGAGGCTCAGCCTGACCTCGAATAATGTCTCTGTAATCTGAGGAAATGTATTGGAAATCAGTTCCATTCTCCATGGAGCTCATTCTGATAAAGTTTGACATTTTTTTCTGTATGCAAAACGATTCCATTAGCTGCTCAAATTCACATTGAGAACTGCATTATTATATTTTAAAATTAAATTCAGAGGCTGGAAAAACATCTCAAGGTCTTTTTACATCACATTTCTAACCATTAAATACCCCACAGGGTTTTATTACCCTGGAGGTAACAGATCAATGTTCAGACCTTTAAGGACCTGCAGGTAAATGTTAGAAATGAGGCTTTTATTTTGGAGGGCTGCTGTGACGGGTTTGATATAAAGACTGCACAAAAAAAACGTGACATCCTTCTGTTTCACCTCTTTTACCTGCGCAGGTGCAGCTTTCACTTCAATCATCTTCTAGTATGAGTGCATTAAACAGATACTTTCTCTGGTTTTTATTTGATTTTTATTCAAAGAAACATGTCATTGTGCCAAAAATGACTTTAAAGCTTTGACCTAATGACTTAATTGTTTGCCACACAGACTTTCTGAATGGTTCATATTTTTTGATTTTCTGGCACACCTCCAACATGGTCCCGTAACCTCCAATTTCTATTTAAAGCACTATCACAGTAAGCCAGCTTACATTTAAAGGGTTAGAATCGCATAAATAAATAAATGGTAGTAATGGTCAGGCATGAGGTTGGTTAAAAGCTTCACGTGCTGAGCACAGCCGGCCTACGTACAGCAGGAACGTGCTCCAGTTCTCCAGGCAGGAGTCGTAGCTGGGGGCCCCCAGCGGGCTCAGGGCCCCGGGGCCCCGGTAGAAGCCCGGGTGGTTGAGGTAGTACACAGAGCTCTTGCGGCAGGGCAGCGGTGGGCCTCTTCCCGGCCAGGGGCTCCCAGCTTTGGAGATGGTGGAGATCCTTCTCCTCTTCCTTTGGCTGGAGGCGCGGCAGCAGCCGTAGGGGGAGGAGTCTACAGCAAACACCTGAGAGGAGTTCCTCCGGAGGCAGCGCGGTGCCCGGATCAGCGGCCGCGATGCTGATGGCAGCGGGGGAGTGTTTTTCATCACCTCCAGTGTGGAGGAGGACAAGGGCGGGCTGGAGGCCCGGGAGAAATGAGGATCAGGGGACCAGGAGGCATCGTCATCCTCCACTTCAGCCAGCTGCTCCGCCTCTGACAGCTGGCTGGCCTCTGATTGGCTGTCGTCAGTGGTGGAGTAACGGCTGCTGTCGTTTTCATCTGAGAGGAGGCTGCTGGCGCGTGAAAACGTCCTCCTGTTGGCACCCGTAATCACTTCCACCTGCTGTTCTTCAGCTAGTAGCCCCGCCCCCACACCTTCCTCTTCCTCCTCCTCTTCCTCAGCCATCTGGATCAGACTGGCCAGCAGCATGGACGGCCCCAGCAGGTGGGTGTCGATGGTTCGCAGCTTTCCCACCTTCCTCCGACAAACGGCAAACCTCGGGTTGAGGTTGGGTGTGGTCGTGCTGGAACGCCTGCGAGCGTGTCCCGACCACCTGCTGCGTGCATCTGTCTTCGCCAGACGCCCTCCACCTGCGCACAGCAAGGGCGGCTGGACGCTGGAGCGGCGCCGCTGGGACAGAGCGGAGGAAGGCATGCCGACGGTGGATCTCCGGCGGGCTTTGCTGGTGGGGACGGCGATGCTGGGCCTCCGCTGGCGGCAGGATTTGGACGCTGCGTCCTCCTGCAGAGCGGCATCTTTCCTCTTAAAGTGACGGCGGAAAAACGTGTCCATGTCGGACGCCGTGATCAGGCCGACTCCTGAAAGGCTCCTCAGTGGCTGCTGAATGTAAAGAGCAGTTAGTGGACTGGAAGAGGAAAGGCGCTGCTTCACCGAAACGACTGTGCAAAGGCTTCAGGAACTCACGGAAAATAGTTTTTTTAAAATCAAATACGGTCAAAGAGGAGGCCCACTGAGACTCATCAGGCAGCTCTTCAGCCATCTTTGTCAAACTCAGCAGACTCTGAAGAGCTTTGATGGCACAGTTTCTGAGATCAGCTCACAGGAGGCCTGATACAGATTTCTGTATCTGTGCGGGGCCTACGTATGTAACCTACACAAGTGGCCGACATTGTTGGCGCATTTATGCATGTGCAGGTGCACTGTGTGCTAAATACTGTGCGGTCTGTCCCAGCCAACAGGAACAAATAAAATTCTGGGACTTCCCTCATGTTCTGATAGTGTCAGCAATCTTCCTCCAGGAATTTGCCGACATTTGAGTACTTATATCTATGCTATGATTATTATTCCTTATACTGAGACAATGATTGTTATTCTCTCACTCACAAGCTCAAAAAACTGAGGAAAAGTAACTGGAAATGCACAGGAGGAACCGATGGTGCTGAACAGGCCGATCACAGCAGCTGCTCTGACCTGACCCGTCTTTACATTTATAGGAAGGTGCACGTCAGGTTACTGCGTAGGGTGCACGTGGGGCCCGCAAAGATTCAATGCAGACGTGTAATTAGGCCCAAGGAGAAGGACGCCGTCCTCTCCAGTCAGCACCATTATTTTCGGAGCCACGCCAAAATATCAGAAACTAGAAGATATCACCTTTCAAACCAGCTCTTCCTGCATCCGTGAAACTTCTGATGACCCCACACGGGTCACTGTTAGGGCTGCTGTGTCTTAGCCACATATTAAACTTGGAAGTGTTTCCATTTGGCAGTGAGTGCATCTCAAACCCGAGCTGGGCTTCCACTGCTGAGAGTTACAGCTTTAAATGGCTCTTAATTACACAATAACAACCTCAGCTGGCTCATTTTAGGCTGGTTTTTTGTTATGGCTTATTTCTCACTGCTGACGAGGCCTCACCAAATTCTTTTTATTTTCTCTTTCTCCTGATCAAACACCTACAACATCAACATCATGGGCCCGCTCTACCTCCTGAGCCGCAGCAGTGTGTGACAGTTTTTGTGACTCTGGAGGTTACAGCTGCAGAATGAACCTGATGCTTCTCTGTTGGTCTTCTGTGATTTAGAAGAATCCAAACTGCTACAGCACCTGAAGCCTTTGCGTGGACCTTCACAGCTGCCGGACCACCTCAGTCTCTGAATGTGTAAACATTTCTCTGCAGATGAAGCTGCAGAGAAATGTTGACCAATCACAGCTGAGCTGGCTTTGATGCATGCAGGTAAACTGTGCTGACATTTACTGGATTGCAATCAGCTTTTGTCTGAATATCAATACAGACATTTATCAGCTTATTTAAAAATATGTATACAATCATTTAAAGACAAATGGAAATTCTGGCCCTGATATCTACTGTTGGGAAACACTGAGCCCAGAGCTCGGAGTTCATGTTGGTGTCATTTCTGTTCTGCTTTAGAGCTTTTTAAGCACTGGCGAGGCTGCAGTTCTGCACACCAGCTTAACGTTAGGAAGGTTCAGCCTGCTTAGATGATGAGGATGAGGTTATTGTCGCTCTAAGTGGCTGCAGAGGGTCAGACTGACTTACACACAGTAAGCAAAGAACAGCTGAACAGAAGCAGGATGCACAAAGTGCTGAAATCCATTTTTTAGACATGACAGCAAATTTCTAGCGAACAAGACCCTCGCTCTTATTTTGTCAGCAGATCTCATGTGGTCCTGCAGTAGGCTGGTCACCGCTGTGAGACTCATCCTGCACGCATCCTGCACTCCACGTGCTGGTGATGGCGGTCCTGGTTCTGTTCTGGAGGGTCACTCTAGCCAGAACCTGCGGGAGGTGGAGACCTGGTTCATGACCTACAACACCGAGCACCAAGCAGTTCAGTCTGAGTCCATCCATGGGAGGAGAAACTAAATCACGTATAAAGTTTATGCAGTAGAAGTGACTTCAGAAAGCACGGACGCATTCATGCCATTTTTGGGGGGGCTCGACCTATATTGCCAACGTGTGCTTTATAATACTAAGATATGAAGCTTTTGAAGAAAATGGAGTAGTAATAATAGTATTATGGTAGTACATTCTTTCCTGAGCCTCGGCCCTACAGCTTCAGTGATGTGGATGGCTTCCCAGAATGCACAGCGGCTGACCAGCTGCTGTTTTCTGAGAGGGTAAAATGTTTGTGAGTCAGGCTAAAACCGCTTTGGCTCATCATGAACAGTGAGGTGACGGCACAGCAGGAAATGCACAGGTGAGGCAAATTTCCTGGCCCCATCTCCATTTAGTGATCTGCAGGCTTTCAGGGGGGCTGTGTGGTCACGCTGCTCATTTCTGTGAGTCACCCGAACTCATCGAAAAAAAACCTGAAGCCTTAAAACCTCGCTCTGCTTTGCACGAAGCTCTGATGGGGCTGCTTTGTGCTGGCTGTACAGAGTTTAGCTCAAGTTACCGAGGTATCCGATCTGCTGTGTGACCCGCCGGGACCAGAGGAGCATGAATTATAAAAGAGGCAGAGAGGAAATGTGGGCTTCTCACCACAGGGGAGCAGCACAACAACAGGAAGCTGTCATCGCCCCTGTGACACAGACAACAGCAGTAATTACAGCCACCACTACCTGCTGGCTTCTCGCCCGCTAAACAAAAATAATACGCCAGTAATTAGACGGTGACGCTGACTTTGCTGATCCGCTGCCAGCAGCACAAACACAGCAGTGAGCAGTCTGTGCTTTTATGGGTTAATCCCACCCAGGCTGCAGGGAGTAAAGCCACAGGTTCAGTTTACTGTGATGTGGGAAAAACTCACTTTTCACTGCAGTAATATCAGAGCAAAAGAGTGTTTCTACAAAGAGACGGGACTGAATTAAAAAAAAAAAAAACGGATAAAACCACAAGAATCATTATTTGTCAGAGGAACCAACCTCCAAACTTGCAGTTCCTCTGACGGCCAGCAGGGCAGCAGTGAGTCAGTCCCCACAGACTATGTTAAAACTTTCCAGCAGAAACAAACATGTTTACAGCCTGATACAGGAAGTGCTTTGTTTTCTGTAACCACTGAGGAGGGGGGGTGATTCTCACCTGTTTAAATTGGATTAAGGCTGAAATCTTAAGAGTTGGAATTAAATGGGTTAATCTGCAAAAGAAATTAGCAGCTATGCAGCACATCACTGAAGTGCGCCCCCTGCCGGGGGATAGAGGGAACATTTTTACCTTCTGCAGGGCAGAAAAAGGGTGAGAGTCACAAGTTTAAAGTAAAAGGACCATATAAAAATGTCTGATCATCCTTTAAAAAGGTACTTTTTGTAATTACCCTGTGCAAACCTTAAACTCTCCACCAGGGGGCAGATTGTTACCCATGTTTAACTGGTGCAGCTGCTTTTTTATGATGTTCTGCTGTAAAAACTGTAAAAAGTGATGGCATTCCTCCTGTCGAAGGCCTCAGTGTGATCCAGCTTTACTGGAACACGTCTGTGCAGCTCTGCAGGCTGTGAAAATATTTGTGGCGTGGGAAGAGGAAGTATAAAAGTTGTATAGCCTCAGGTGGAGGTGGGACACCTGATTGCTGGGGGTGTTTATGTCATTCATTCACGGTCTGCTGGAGCGCAGACATAAAGCAGAGGATGAAAATGATTAAACTTTTATTGCGTGTGATTCTGTGCAGAAGGTCAAAGACGCTCAAAAGCTGCAACATGCAGGCGCAGCCTCCTGCAGCAGCACCCTATTGATATATGCACTGCACAACGTGCGAATCACCGATTGTCCATGTGAACCCTGAAAAGCTTTAAATGTGCAGTAAACGTTCAATCCTGCCTCTGCAGCAGAGTGTGAAGTAAAAGTCTTGACGTTTTGCGTGCTGTAACTTGTACTCGAGGATTTGATGACCTGTTGCTACTCGGTGTCACGTTACCTCTGACTGGCTGGGTCACCTGAGCACTCAGGTAACAGGTGAGGCAGCAGAGTGAAAGTGAGAAGGAGTTTCTATAAATAGACGGGTTTACCTGCTGCGGTCAGATCACCAGCAGCTTCCTTTAACCAAAACCTGACGCAGTGATTTAAAAAACATCTCAGAATAAAAACTGATCGCAGGTTCAGATTATGATTAAAACTTCCTGTGTTAGTATTTTTGGCTGCTGTCATGCTGTTTTTTGGTCTCAGAAATCATTTTAATTCCTCTTCTCCTTATTTCCTGCCATAAAGCTCCTGTCCTATATTGATTCTAATAATGAGCTCAATGCATGTGCAGCAGTCCCTCTGAGCCCAAAGCTCAGACTGCTCTAAATACTCAGTTTATCACTTCTTTTCTACTCTTGGATCTGGATGATGTCATAGAGAGGGGATGGAGTCCCCACCCAATGGCTGTTTAACCTTCTGTTTGAGGGGCAGCCAATCAGAAGAAAGCAGGGACAGCAGTGAGCTGAGAGGCTGCACTAAAGCCCAACATGAGATAAAGGATGATTATAAACAGTGACTCATGCAAAGCTACTCTAGCAAAGTCCGAGAGTAAAAATAAGTCCACTTTAAACATGTAATGCATTATCATGAGCACGATTTAGTAAGTTTGTTTCAAACTGTTTCATCTTTTAATCTGAAGCATGTTGGCTAATCTTAATAAAGGTTTTATAAATAAAAGTTGTACCTCTGCGTGTAAACCTCAGATCCTGCTTGCTCCGCGTCACACCCGTGAGCCTCATCGGTCTCAATATGAAACCAAACAGCAAACTCAGTAATGAGCAGCAGACAGAGCGAGCTGCAATAAGCAGGAAGTGACGTCAAACAGGTGACATCATACAGGTGACTCAGGAAGCTAACTGCTGTGGCTCTTTGCTGCCACTTGGGGAACAGCAGCAATAAAGTGCATTAAAGCTGCATTCTCTCCAACCTCCAGGACGAGAAGATGAGCCTACTACTGACCTGGAGGCGGTTGACAAGCTGCTCCGTTGGCCACCGACTTTTTGGTCACAAGCCGAGAGCCAGCGAACGTACCCTGGATAATCCTCCTTTCTGAATCATGAGCGAATGAGCCCATGAACTCATCAGGAACGAGTTAAAAGAGGTCAGGTCAGAGGGTCTCAGGTTTTGCATTCATGTGACCACTATCCACCATAGATGTGGTTTAGACGTGCGATGCTACAGGGCCTCAGTCACACAGGCTTAGAGACTGGCTGCTAGGGAAGAATGTTTGTTTCCTGATTGGTTGTCGGTTGCCCACAGTTTGCATGGAAGATGCCAACTTGTCTGCAAACACTCGTCATTTGCCCTCTGAGCAGGAAACGGAGCCTGTTGGCCTTCAAAGCAAAAGCTGCACTTTTTGAGACATGCTGCAACAGTGAGGCACAGCTTTTACTTTGAAGGTGCTTTTACTTCCTGTTTCTGCTGTACTTTTTCACGTTTTACCACTGCAAATCCTTGTAGGCAAGTCGGCTTTTTCCCATGCAAACTGCATTTTAACCGCGGCAATCTGCGCCAAAGCAGCCAAAGCAACCGCACGGAGGTTTTTGGTATCCTTCACATAGAAATCAGTCCTCACGCTGGTACAAACTGTTCGCATACTGGCAATAAAAAGTGTTTAATACACGAACAGGAGATATATGACAGGAAAAAAGAGGTTCTACTTTAACAAGTTCCTAAAGAGACAAGTGGATGTGAAAAGGCAGGAATTTGTCCTATAAGATCACCTAATAAGAACACCTGCTAGAGGACAAAAACTACATTTAATGAGTGCAATCTGCTTCGTTCAGGCAGTGATTTAATGGCGAGGTCGACACAGGGCGCACACAGACACACACTTTCTACCTGAGGTGGTCCGACAGATTAAAACAGAGTTCAAAAAGCTTCACAGCCACAAAAGCACAAGAAGCTACGAGAGAAAAAGAGCACGAGCGCAGATAGAGACGACACAGCCGACACGTTTAGTTTAATACAACCTGAGAGGAAGAGTCAGTCAGTCCTGGAGGGATGAAGAGGAGCAATGCACTGAGAGGTAAAGTGAGGGAGGGAGGCACTAATCTGCTGCTTTAAAATAACTCCAACAGCTCAATCTGACCTGAGCGCAGCTTCACGTCACTCTGTGTTGCAGGAGGGACCGAGCAGCCGATCCCAGAACAGCTCGACCAGCAGCCTTCGCTCATTCGTCCTTTTGTAATCAACTGGAGATGAATGAAGCCGCCGGCCACTCAAACATCCCAGAATACTCTTCATTAACACTTCAAGGACCGGCAGCTGCTGCATTATGGATCCAATTTAAAAAAAGAAAAAAAAAAAACAAAATAAAAAATAAAACAAGACC
>VUQJ01023962.1:14072-41397 GCA_015108635.1 Andinoacara biseriatus
TTAAATTACTTTTAAATTACTATTAAACTTAAATTAAGGTAAGATTTTAAAAAGTACAATTCATCTGCATTTTTTTTAGTTCCAAACTCATTTCCTTTCTCACAAACAGGAGGAAAAAACTAAAAATCGAGCTTCATCTTTAAAGAGTTGGAATTAAATGTTTGGGTTAATATACAGGCAGCATGGTGGCGTGGTGGTTAGCACTGCTGCCTCACAGTTTGAATACCATCTGGAAGGGTTCGATTCCACCTTGGCCCAGCCTCTCTCTCACTGTGTGGAGTTTGCATGTTCTCCCCGTGTCTGCGTGGGTTTCCCCCGGGCACTCCGGTTTCCTCCCACAGTCCAAAGACATGCGCTTACTGGGGTTAGGTTAATTGGCTACTCTAAATTGCCCATAGGTGTGAATGGTTGTCTGTGTTTCTGTGTTGGCCCTGCGACAGGCTGGCGACCTGTTCAGGGTGTACCCTGCCTCTCGCCCTATGCCAGCTGGGATAGGCTCCAGCCCCCCCGCGACCCTGAAAAGGAAAAAGCGGAAGCAAATGGATGGATGGGTTAATATACAAAAGTCCGTCTTAAATTTGGTTGGAGAAATTAGCTGCCATGCAGCACATCATTAAAGTTGCGCCCCCTGTTGGGGGGGATAGAGCCTTTTTAGAGATAGAGATTTTTTTTAGCTTCCGCAGGGCAGAAAATGGACGAGAGTCACAAGTTTAAATTGACAAGACCATAAAAAATGTCTGATTCATCTTTTAAAGCAGTGGTTCTCAAACTTTTTCCATCATGCCGCACTTCGCCGGAAGCAAGGTCCGGGGTGGCAAAGAGGCGGCACGACGGCACTATGCACACAGCGAACATGAAAATGGAGATTTTTACTAGTCGCTGTGTTAACACACCTGCTAACGTAATTTCCTTGCTTCGTGCTTTGTTCCCCGTGACGTTTCTCCCAGGTGGTTCGTGCCCCATGTGTCACGACCCTGCGACCCCACAGTTTGAGAAACACTGGTTTAAAGGTACTTTTTGTAATTATCCTGTGCAAACTTTAAACTCTCCACCAGGGGCAGATTGTTACCCGCTCTATAATCTAGTGTTTTAAATGGAGCAGCTGCTTTTTTGTGACGTTCTGCTCTAAAAACTGTAAAAATTGTTGACATTCCTCCTGTCATCCAGTGTCATCCAACTTTACTGAAACACGTCCATGCAGCTCTGCAGGCTGTGAAAATATTCATGGCGTGGGACGAGGAAGTAAAAAAGTTGTGTAGCCTCAGGTGAAGATGGGACACCTGGTTGCCCTGCTCTTATCTCTGATTGGTTGCTGAGAGTGTTTAGTCTTTAACTGGTGTTCTGTTGGAGCACAGACGTAAAGCGGAGGATGAAAATGAGGAAACTGTTTATTGCATTTGATTCTGTGCAGAACGTTAAAAATACTCAAAAGCTGCACAGCCAGACGAAGCAGACCTGTCGAACCACTGTGCACCCTTCTCTCTGGCCTCTTTAATTCTTAACTCCTCTGTATTAGATTTCCCTTAAATAATGCCAGCGTCCGGCTGCAGGAGCGCCTGCTGCTCCGCTTTCACAGCGAGGAAAACCGACCCAGGACCAGGCGAGAGTGAGCGATCAGCTTTCAGAGCAAGAGGACGGCGACTAAACTAATTATCTGTGCAGTCTGACAAATCTGCTTAATAAATGCGCTCAGTGAAGCACTGCCAGCTACTTCACCATCATCAACCCTCCAACACCACCACTCAGGCTCAGACCGCCTTTACTCAGAAATCATTTCCTCCGTCAGCTCAGGAGGTGTTACGCTGCTCTCACGTTGCTGTGCTGCCATCGTGTGGTTCTATTACACATTTCTGATCCCACAGCAAATTAAACAACCCCAGGTAGCACGAGGCAACGCACTCACCTGCCTGTAGAAGCACGGCTGAAACAAGAATGTGAGAGTTTGAGCTTCACTCATTGGCTCAACACTGCGTCGCCCTCCTGGACCCGACTATTTATAGAAACAGGGCAGCGAGAGGCAAAGATAGCCCAGGAAATGGGTCTGTGTAATCCCTGGGTCCTGGGACACACACACACACACACAGACACACACACACACACAGGACCTCCTCTGATCAAAATCACATTTATACCACGACTCTTTAGCTCAGCTTTA
This sequence comes from Andinoacara biseriatus, assembly GCA_015108635.1. NCBI lineage: Eukaryota > Metazoa > Chordata > Actinopteri > Cichliformes > Cichlidae > Andinoacara > Andinoacara biseriatus. The sequence goes on from VUQJ01023962.1 coordinate 16,228, forward strand.
CTCTGATGCAGGCTCGGTGGTGAGGCTGAGAAATGATTTGTGACTGCAGGCATCGCCCGAACAAAAACACAGAAGAAGCAGAAAAACCTGCTCGGAAAAAGATCGGAGAAAAAAAAAAGATCCCAAGCATTAATTATGAGTTCATACAACTGCTGAACATTTCTTGGAAAGCTTCATAATCCCCACCACACACACACACACACACACAGGTGTCAGAAGCTGCTCGGCTTCTCCTGAGGTCAAATCTGAAGGCCTGAGGTTGGAGAGGAGCCACAGGTGCTGTTGGTTTCGGCAGAAAAAGCTTTTGCTCTGAAGGCGAGTGGTCGAGGTTTCTCGGCCTTGCTCTTTTTCGTGTCAACATTAGTCAGCATCTGCCACACAAACCACAGGCAACAGCAGCAATCTACTCGCAGCCAAAGCAATGACTGGGTGGTTTTCGGTGCTGCACGCTCTTCGTGACCAGTTTCACCCGGCGACAGCCAGCAGCCTCCAGCAAACACTTGCCAACCAAGTCACTGGAAGCTGTCAGATGGTCACCAACTGATCTCTGGGCCAGCGTGACCCAGGCCTGAGATAACAGTGCCTGCCCTTCCTGTTTCGGTCAGTAGCAGCTGTACAAAAAGATGTACACAATTCCTAAAACTCACCCCCAAAACAGAAAACAGATGTGTGATGTGTTTTCAGTGTGCAGAAAGGTTTGACCATGAGCAGAACTATGTCTGAGCTCTAAACCCTTTGACAGCATAAATTAGTTGATGAACTCTTTCATGATGCTAAAAGTTTCCTGGAGGAAGAATCTGAGTGTACCTGAGCTGAGTCTACCCCCATAGGATAAACTCCTAAAACATTCCTCTGTGGGAAAACAAATGGAAAAGCAGTGGTTTCTGGATGTAACCCTGGTTCTATGAGTATGTGTTTGGTGGCTGTGGCTCAGAGGGTTAGAGCAGGTCACCTACAGCTCAGGAGGTTAGTGGTTCGATCTCCGGCTCCCCCAGTCTGCATGTCAAAGTATCCTTGGGCAAGATTCTGAACCCTGAGTGTGTGTGTGTGTGTGTCAGGTGTTGTGCGTGTGTGTGGGTGAATGAGGCAGCCTCTTCGTTGCATAAAAATAACGCAGGAAATCCTGCATCATGTGACACATCTGTCCAGCAGAAAAACATCTGTTCCCTCACAGTAACAGTTTATTTGAACCTTCACTGATATTTGCTTTTGTTTCACTACATTTCGATTGAACTGTTTTACTCCATGGAGACACTTTAATGCATACATAATCTTTTATTATTATTATACACAATCATGCGTCGGTGCCGTGTCTAACACTCACACTTCAGTGGATGCATCCGGGCGAACTCGTGCTTCAGCATCTTGCTCGAGTATTCTACTATTATATTTTTGTTAAGGTTTTTACTTTGACTTTATTTAACTCCTGTTTCAATTTTTGAGGAGCCGTTTTAAGCTTTACAGCAATTCAGTCAGAACAATGGAGGAGCCAGAAAGGAAAAGAAGGAGGATGGAATCTGTTTTTGTCGTTCGTCGTTGGTTTGCAGCCCGATCTTAGTCACGTTTCCTGTTCTTCTTGTTTTCAGTCACGCTCGCGTCAAGATAAGTGCGATTCCTCAAAATCATCACAGATGCGTGCTGATATTTTCCAAACATGTTGAAAGTTTTGAGATCGAGCAGAAAAATCTGATGGAAACGCGCCTGAGCTGATGTAAACAGGTGACATATTTAAAAGAGTCATTCCCCCAAACAAAAGTTAACCCTTCACACCCCGGCTCTCACATCTGAAACAAGCACAGGGCCTCACGGTTACTGCGGTGACTCGGGATGAGTTCTTACAGGAGAAAAGGTTCAACATTTTACACAGTTTAGCTTAAACTGAATCAGAAAAGCTAGAAACTTGTAAACTTTGACCGGGACGCATGAAACGAGGAGCCTGGGGAGTCTGAATGAGCTGCAGGAGCTGAAACCAGCACATCTGATCTGCTCCTGATTGGTCAGTGGAGAAACTTTCACAAAGTGCATATTCGCTCCTCAAAAAAGATCTCAGGGAACCCCTCACTTTTAATGTAATGCTCGATTTTATGTTTTTGCAACTTACAACTTTGTCCATAAAGTTTGGGTTCATTAACCTTTCTGTTTACAAGGTGGGAAATTACTCAAACTATACAAGGAAGTGTTTGTGTGAGGCCGTAAACAGTAGATGAGGTATGTGGAGGATGACAGACGTCCAACCTGGTTTGTCTCTGGAGTACTAACCCCCTTTTTTCTTGTCCAATCAGATCAGAGAGGAAGATCGACCTGACAGACCTAGCTCAGGGCACACAAAACATTCAGGCAAGTTTCACCAGTGGAACACACACCCGTCTGGCCCTGCCTCCATCTGTGATGTCACAGAAGGTGTTTTCCATTATCAGAGGTGAAAAAGGAGCGGTGATGTCACAGACGGGGGCGTGGCCCGAGTGTCAGACTGCAGTGAAACAGAATAGGGGACACCTGAGAAACAGGTAAGCAGCAGATCTGTAACTCAGCACAGCGGAGCTTTAAGGTTAGCTTTGGGTTAGAGAAGGATCAGGAAAGGTTTACACTTAATTTAGGACATATGCTTTTTCCAGTGAATGTTAAGTTTACTGCACAAACACTGACCTGCAAACAGGAAAAACTGCAGCTTATTTTATCGACACAAGATAAATCGAATACAGTCCTGCAATGAATCCCAGCTGTAAGATCCTGTCAGATCATTCTGTTCATTTCCACTGCTGTATTATTCTGTATTAGACTGTTTCTATTATTCTGTCCACCCCCTTCACAGCAGCACACACACCTCTGTGGAATTATTTATGAGCACTGTGAAAACTGTGTGCACACTCAAAAGATTTTTAAAAAAGAAGCAACAAAATGTTTTTACTCTCTAAATTCTGTTAAAAAGGGGTTTTTTGGGGTTTTTTTTTTAGATATTTATTTAGAAAAAAATTAAGATTTTTTTTTACCTTTTTATGGCTTTATTGACAGTTTTCGCAGTGGAGAGAGAAAAGAAGGTGGACGGAGAAGACACGCTGTGAATAGCGACAGGTCGGGATTTGGACCTGCACCGACTGCACTGCCACGCGCCATACATGGTTGCCTGCTCGTGCCCTAAACCACCCTGGTACCCCAATAAAAAAGGTTTTTAAACATTATATGATTCAGTTTGGAAAATGATCCGAGGTTCTGAGGACAAGAGAAAGAGAGAGATCCCCCCCCTGTCCCAGCATCCTCCTGTCACTCCTGCCCTCCTCATGTCCACCTTCACTACATCCATGAACCTCCTCTGAGGGCTTCCTCTGTTCCTCCTGTCCGGCAGCTCCACTTTCAGTATCTCCACCCTCCCTCCTCTGCACCTGTCCAAACCATCTCAGCCTCTCTGACTCTGGGAGTGAGCAGGATGGGACGGGATTAGAAATGAGTCCATCAGAGGGACAGCTCAGTGAACATCTGAGCATCTTCAGCTCGGCCTCCTGTCTTTGAGTCAGACCACTTGTCTCCACCCGCTCCACCCTGCTGTACTCTCTCCTTCACCTCTCTTTTGATGGTTGACCCCAGGTATTTAAACTCCTCCACCTTCACTCCCTCACATGTTCACCTTTCCACCTGCCTCCCTCTCATTCCGAGTTAGATGACCTCAAACTGTAACTTTGCCTTCAAACTTGTGTTTTTTCCACTTTAGTTTTGAAGTCAAATAAGCATTATGCAGTTTTTTCTGACCTATTGTTTCAAATTCATAAATGGATCTCACTGATTCATCAGACACTGGTACAAAGGCACTTTACTATTTTCCTCCAACATGACGGAAAACAAACGCACTCATAAAGCGGTTTTATTTTCCCGACAGAAGCTGGTTTGATGACACCCATCCGGCCCGCTCGCCGTGGCCTGAATCAGACCCTATAAACTGCTGTGACCTTTAAGAATCCACCGTTACACTGCAGGACAAACACGGTGAGCTGCTGCAAACCCAAAATAACTGAACCTGCAGTCTGAAGGTCCGAAATGTCTCCATGAAGCCCTTCACGCTCCAAAACGGGAGCTGGAATTTAAAATATTAGAAATATATTTCATCGCTTCAACGTTAAAGATTTGTTGCATCACAATTTTTTCCATAAAATCAGTTGATACAGATCTGCACATGAAGGCCTTCACACTTCCTCTGTGATTTAATGAGAAACTTTAGGTTTAAACTAAAATAAACTAAACTAAAATAAATTAAGATGAAGCACGGAGGACGGTGCACAGCCTCTGAGAGGTGCAACTTTCCAACAAATTCCCAGTTAATCGAAAACATGAAACCAAATGATGTGGACGAAAACCTGGAGCTCTTACATCTTCCAGCAGAAGCTCCACAGCTGTGCTGAGCTTAAAGCCAAATCACCGTGGTAACTGATGCTGAACCCCTCACCTGTTCAGGAGCAGGTTTAAACTCAGCCACCTTTTCACTGCAGTTTCTCTGCTGCAGGAATCCATTTCATATGTGCAGCTTGTTTAACTATACTTTACTAAAAACCACTGAATGAAGCGCAGCTGTAAAGTTACAGCACGGCGACCGTTTTGTGCAAAAGTCACATGATGGGGCTGGAGCCTATCCCAGCTGACACATGGCGAGAGGCAGGGTACACCCTGTGCAGGGCGCCAGCCTGTCACAGGGCCAACACAGAGAGACAGAATCATTCCCACCAGTGAATCTAACCCCACTAACTGCATGTCTTTGGACTGTGGGAGGAAACCCACGCAGACACAGGGAGAATCTGCAAACTCCACACACTCTTTCTAGACGTCATTCTAGCTGTGAGGCAGCAGTGCTAAACACCACGCCACCGTGCTGCCCCATTTATCACCACAAAGTTTAAATATTGAGGTATATGAATATTGTGGTTGTTTATTTGCATCTTCTTGCATTTTGAGTCATAGAAGAAAAACGTCAGCGGTGCCGTCCTTTAAAGCCCTTCGCTGTTTCCAGAGAGGAGGAGGAGGAGGAGTCCACCGTCCCCCATCTCCTATTCTCTGCTCCCCTCTCATCTGTCCTTGGAGAGCTGCAGATTGAATCCTCTCCTCCTCCTCCGGAGTGAAGCACTCCCAACAGGCCCTAAAAATGACCTCTTTTAATTAATTGCTCTGCCAATCCATTAATAGCAGCTATAATTAGAGGGCCATGGGAGATCATAGGAGATTAAACGGACCACCTGACTGAACTTGAATCTGCACCTCCAGTTTTTTTCACTTCAAAATAAAAGCACCTGAACCGCACTGTAAAACAATCAGTTTTGTGCTTTTTACTCTGAGCGTCTCCTGTGTGATTTATGTGATGCAGCTGCACTTTTGTCTCATTTAATCTTCATAAAAACGTGAACATTTCCCCTAAAACGTCTCTCACTGGGCGGAGACGACGCTGACTAACCTTACTCAGAGATCACAGCAGATCTAAGAGGAAGTCCAAAGGCTGGAAACATCCACATGATGCGTGTCCTCGATGTGTCGCGTTTACTGGCGGTACAGCGGCATGTTTCCACGGGCCGATGTGGGTCACCGATGAACCAACTGTCCAGCTGATTCATTCTGTTACTAAAAATATATAAGCAAGCACTTCCTGTTAAAACGTAGGCGTCCAAAACCTGGAACAATTTGGTTTATTATCGAGGGCGAGAGGGCGATAAAGGCACATTTCCCGCCAAACCCTGAGGCCTACATTACCCACAATGCAACCGAACAGTTATTACACCACTGCCCTAACATTTAAATATAACAAAAGGCGGCACAATCAATGTGAAACAATTTACTTCCTCTCTGATTGGTTTATATGTATTAAATGTGGACTGCCCCTCAGCAGGCTTCCAGAAAGCAGCCACCAGTTGGCTTCATCCTCAGATACGCATAAAAAAAACAAAACAAAAAAAAAACTACTAAATGCAACTGTGTTGCTTTACAGCAAATTTTATAAATATTACATTTAAGGGATTTTAAGACGTCGCCTGTGAGGAATCGATGAACTGCTCTGTTCAGCAAACAGCTGTTTGATCCGAAACTTCTGCTGGAAGCATCCTGAGCTCATCCAGGCTGCTCATTTCCAGCTCCACCTTTCTATTCTTAGCCTCTATTAAAGTTCAGAGTAACCCGTCTTTACCCGACCCTCAGTTCATCCTCGGTTTGAAACAAGCTGTTCTAGCTGCTCCGCCTTTAAAGGCCACTTTGCTCTGATTGGCTGCTCCTCACTGCATCTTAGATGACCGTATTAACGATCACTCTGTGACAGCATAGACATCCGAGACTGGAAAAAAACTGTGATGAACAGAGTTTAGAACGGTGTGCAGCCTGAGCTTTGGGCACATACACTGAATTAATATGAATGTCCAGCACTGGAACAGCAGATATATGACAGGAAATAGACCAGGCTCACTTTTAGCATCAGACTACACCGTTTCCTGTCTAATACAATTCATGTTAAACGAGCAGCAAAAACATAAAGGTAACGAGCTAACACACTCAAACCTGTAACAATTCAGGGCTGAACTGCATAAAGTAGCAAATATATGAGAGGACCTTAGTTTTCTTTTGCTACGGATTGATTTATAGATTGATCGTCACCTTCATCGAGTGTTCTGATGCACAACAGATTGAATGAACTGCAGCATCGTGTTTTTATGCGACCTGCTGAGAAACTGTTGGAGACATTTTCTCTACAAAACGTAATTTTACTGAAAGACTGTAAAGAAAAAAACTGGAAGACCAGAAGTGACAGAAAAAAATGATGAAACTGCATCTGGTGAGTTTCACTATCATTTCTGAGCTCGTCGCGTCGCTGCTGCTTTACATGTTTAAAACCACAAAAAACAAACTGAAAATATGAAGGGACTCTGGCAGCAGCTCCACACAGATTCTTTACTTTCAGCTGCCGTGTGACGCCTCACTTCCTGTGCAGAGGCGTGAACAGGTTCAGGAGCTCTGAATGAACCAAGATTAATTCCTCTAATCAGTGAATCATCACACCATCTGAAACTCCTGCAGCAACATCTGGACGAGCGCCACGGCCCTGCTGCCGCCTCAGGGTGAGAACCACAAAAACAGAGAAAATACGAACTCTGGATGATTATGAGATCAGTGGAAAATGTCTTTATGACCATTACAATAACATAAAAGAAGAAAAAGACTTTAGTTCATTAGAACAGTGTGCTGCAGCTGACACATCTCTTTCTTCTAAATGATTTTGCCGGTTTAACTTGTTTTTATCTTTGAAGATCTGAATCTAACACGAGTCCTCCTCGCGTCATCGCATTTCCATCAAACAAACTGCATCACCGAGGAAAAAACTGCACAAGTATGAATGGACTTTGGTCCAGGAGCTGAAACTGCTTTGGTTAGTTTAGGAACACGTCTCATTTCATCCAACCGACAGAGAAAACTGAGAAACCAAACGAAATGATTCGCTGATTATTAAATTAATTCATTTCATACATTTAGCTTTAAAATTGTTTTTTCATTTATCTGGTAGGAAGTGAAGTAGTAAGCTGGGTTTTACTTTGAAAGGAATCTGTTCAAACACACTTGGTCACATTAGAAGCTGTAAATTACTGGATTGTCGTGAAGAAGCAGATGACACTTTGTGGCAGTTTGGTGAATTATGCGGAGATCACAGGCTGTTTGCTCACACAGGCCTGAAACAGAGTAATTGCTGAAAAGCAGCTTAAAAACGACAAAAAAAAAAACCCATCAGACTGACTTTAACTGAAGAAACACTTTATTCCAGAGGCCGCGCAAAGCTCTGCTTTAGATGAGACCTTTTACGCCTGCAAATCAGCTCAGAGTTCATGTGTCCAGCTGTTTGATTTCAGGGTCAAACTCCTGCTGAGAACATCTGTACGAGCTCCAGGGCGGCACAAAGATAACACGAAGGGACCCGACACAGGTTAAAGAGCTGCAAATGAGTGAAAGTGGCAGTGTGGAAGTCACCAGCAGAACTTTGTGTACGTTTGTGCATTTTCATGCACCTGCAGTCGGTTCAGCTTTCAGTACTGAAGTGAATATGTATGGAAATCTCCGAGGGAGGCGTACTCCAGATTTTTCCAGTGAAAAATGAACCCTTTTCCGTCACTCATTTTAAATCTGACAGTTTCAATGCTGCATTTGATTTCTGCTGCAACGCACTTCAGTCAAACTGCAGAGTCTGAAAATCTGCAAAACGTTAATTAACTCTGAAACAGAGCTGCAGGTGATTCCTGCAGATCCAGATCGAGAGCTGTTAATTAACCCTTTTTATTTTAAAAATATGCTTTTGATTGATAAACAAGAAAAACTGATCAAATCGAGGCTTGACTTGATCGATGGAAAAACTGCCCAAATCTGAACGGCCTTTAGAAGAAGAGCTGAAACGTCTTTAAACCAACAGGCCAAAACCCAAAGAGATCCTCACTTTAATATCAGCACCCTGGAAAGCACTTCTGAGAAGTTGTTGAAATGATTTGTGAATTATTGAAAACTGCAGATTTACTTTTAACTTTTTGACGAGCTTAATTGACTAATCCTGGGATTTGCTGCCGGGTTTCTTATTCTCGGACTACTGCCCGGGATCTGAGATCCAGAGGTTTGCAACCACAGCGGGCTTATCAGCGTGGGAGCTCAGGAAAGACAAAGACCTGAAAAGCAAAGGTGAGCCAGAGACTCTCCGTCGGTGAGAAGGCAGGAGAGGGTGGATGAGATTTTTATCAGATCATTTAAACTCTCGCAGATCAATACCAGCCTCCAAAATCAATGTGGATGCCGCGTGGAGCTTCTGCCTGAAAGCTTCAAAGGTTAAAGTGCAGGAATTTTATCTGATGCTTATTTTGAATGTTAGTCAATCGACTTTTAGGTCTTTAGTTTAGAAACTAGTGAAAATGGCATCAGAGTGATTCTGTGAAGCTAGAAGGTCTGATTGAGTCTGCATTGTGTGTTCTGATTGGCTCTCTGAGTGTCGCTGACAGCAGCTTAATGATTCTGTCCGGGTGTGTTTTTGAACACTGGCGATAAAGTTGCTATCTGAGCTATTTCAATAAAACTTTGCTGGAGTTGTCTTTTCAATGCATGTGGCCGCTTCTGCTCACCTGGAGGTGCGTGTGTGGAGCAGCAGGAGGAGACACTCACCTCCTTCTGCAGAAGATCCTCAGACCTGTGAAGGTCCTGCTGTTCTGCTGGCAGGGGGGGGTCGGGGTCGTCGGGGGGAGCTCGGCGTTGGAGGCTGAGGAGGTGGAAGTGGAGGTGGAGGAGGAGGGCTCCTCTCCTCCATCCTGCAGCGAGTCGGTGAGCAGAGCAGTCTGCTGCTCCTCCTCCTCCTGCGGCTGCTGCTGCTCCTCCATGCTCGGTGCTCACTGCTGCTCTGGGATCAGGCGCTCCGAGCTGCAGCCGGCCATCGTGACAGCTGCTTAACTTTCCACGCACAACTTTCCACCCTCTCAAACACAGGAAGTGCTTCAGCTGCAGACCTTCCGCACGTTTCCTCTCAGCAGGAGGAAGCAAAAACCAATTCTGCTCTTTGTGAAAGAAGAAGGGAGGTGGGGGAGCTGGAGGGAGAGGAGGTGAGGGCAGCTTTACTCTAAACTTCCTTCCTTCCTCCTCCTAAACCTCGCAGCCCGAGGAAGCCTTTCTCCTCAGAACACAGCTCCATATCCAGGAAGTTTGACAGAGAAACACAAAGCCTTCAGTGTAGAAGGAGCTCCTCCTCCTCCTTCTCTTCTTTTTCTCCTCCGCTGACCTGTTGCTGCTCCTCTTCTCAGTTCTGCTTCCTCTCCTCGGAGTCGCGTCTCTGCTGCTGCTCTGCTCTCTTCTCTTTACTTTTTATCTCGGCTCTGAGGCTCTCCCTCTCCTTTTCCTCTGTCCCGCCCACTCCCCGGCTTCCTGCCTGTGATTGGCTGAGGAGAGAGAGGTGAGTGCTTTTGCCACCTGCTGGTGCTTCAGCCGCTGTACAGCTGTTCAAAAAAGAGAGGTGGGAGGAAATGAACTCATTTTTTCCTCTCCGGCAGCAGCGGCTGAGGACAGGGCGCACTCCTTCGTCTTCTTCTTCTGCTTCTTCTTATTTAGTTTTAACTGAAACAAAAACAGGCAGAAGAAGAAGACGCTAGTCTGAGATGCCAAACATGAACATGCTGCGTTCATGTTTCCTGCTGCCTGCCTCTCACTTAGATCACATTTCTGAAGCTCTTCTCAGCACTGTGCTGCCCTCCCACATATAGGTTTTACATAAAGATTGTGAAGCAGCCCACACCGAGAGGAGCGAGCGAGAACGCACCGCAGAGGTCGCACAGCCACGGCGAGGCCCACGCACACTTCTTCACCACGTGCACGCGGCGGCTCCATCCCCTGGGTTCCCGCTCCGAGGTGGAGCTGCAGGATGAGCCGGGTTATTTTTGACAGCCAATTAAAACAGAGGTGCAGCGGGCAAGAGGATGCTGAGATTAAAAAGACCCCCCCTCCCTTCTCTGCACGATGCTTTACAGGAACCTTACAGTGCAGCTTATTTTTAGAAATCCCGACTGCTCTTTAAGCTTTACTTGCTAAAAGTTGATTTTAGTTCTTTAAATAAATCTTCATTAAAGGAAGCATGGGTACACACCTCCAGCCAATAAAAGCATGGCCCACTGAGTCACGCTGGGAACCTGAAATTTTTGATTTTCCCGTTTGGGAAATTGGATAAACCTCATCATTTCATAAAAAAGGTTTGATTCTTCAACCAGTGAGATATTTGAGAAGGCACCCTTTGATTATATATTTTTTTAATTGATCACTGACTCATTTTCATCTGCAGTCCTTGCAGCCTGATGCTATTTATACACAGTAAAACCAAGAAAAGCATGTGGGCACACACCAGTGACATGTGCTCAGGTGAGGCAGGTGAGGCAGTGCCTCCCCTGACCGCACGTCACTGGTGTATAGACAAGAGTCAGGAGGAAAATCTCAAAGCACTTTCTCGTGAAGACGTGTTCGGAACGACCTTCTGCAGTTCAAACTCAGCATCACAATGGAGAATAAAGGTGATCGAAGTGACTTTGAACGTGGCGTGGTTTTTGGTCTGAGTGTTTCACAAACTGCTGATCTGCTGGGATTTTCCCACAGGGCATCTCTGATGTTTACAGAGAAGGTCTGAAACAGGGAAAATATGCAGTGAGCAGCAGAAAATGGCTCACTGCTGTCAGAGGTCAGCAGTGACCAGTCTTCAGGAACAGTTCTCCTGGCTTATTGAACCACATTCAAAGCTCTTCTCCAGATGTTTCTGCCTTTGGTTCTGTTCCCTGTCAGGATGATCCCACACTGCTTCAGTAATAGGTCCGGACTGTTGTCTATCCAGATGCTTTTACTGGACTGGCAGTGACTTTGGGATCAGTGCCATGCTGAAAAATTAAAGAGAAGCTTTCCAGATGGTGCTGCATGGTGGATCAAAATCTGATTGTATTTTTCTGTGTTCATAATTCCACCGGCTGAGATGCAGCTCAAACCATGACAGAGCCTCCACCGTGTTTCACAGATGGCTGCGGGGACTCAGTGTCGCACCTCTCCTGACCTCCTCCGTACACACCGATGATGGTTTCAAACCTGCTGATAATGATTTTCACTGCAGTGCTCGTGTAATGTGGCAGACCTCAGCCTTTCCTCCCCATTTCCCGTCCTTAAGAACGGCTTCCTGACAGCTGCCCTTCCACCAAGACCATTTCCGATGAGGCTTCAGCGACAGCAGATGGATCAGCTGAAGGTCCAGATCATTTGTTCCTGAAAGATGTGCCTTTCAGATCCTTTTCAACTGCTGCAGATAGCTTGTTAGCCTCACAGTTCTGCTTCTGTCCTCCACGTGACCAGCTTTCTCAGACTTTTTAGGGACACTCTGACCATCGTGCTGATAGATGCCAAGTTTGGGAAGCAGCTTGTTGGAGCAAAAAACCTATTTTTTAGACTGAGTTTTCATTGACATTTTGCATAGATTCAACTAAAGAAATGGAAAACGGATGTGTTTGTATGATAGGCTGTTGGTAACAAAGAACCTAAAGACAGTTTAAAACTGGTTCTCTGTTGTGTGTCGGCACAACTCTGGTTCGCCCCTCGAGTTAGGAGCCTTTTTGTGCTTCAATGATTCATTGATCAGAGTTAAATGACTTAAACAAAGCAACATTACTCTGAAAATGCTTAGGTCCAAGGACTGGACTGGAACTGAGTGAAAAAGCAGCAAATGTCCAAAGAACGGTTTGCAGAAAGCTGGAGAACTGTTGCTCAAGAGCACTTTACACATTGTGAGATGGTCCAGTTGCTTGGAAGCAAAATATAAAGAAATGAGGGGTGGCTCAAGACTTTTGCACAATATTATATTTACTATAAAATATTTTGAACATTGAAGTAACTGGAAGTCTTTCACTGTGGTATAGTATACAAGTTCAGACTGAACAGCCGAGTATAACTCAGACCTGAGCTCATTTACTTTGAGAATCATTTATTTTAAGTTAAGCCAACTAAACTCTATAAATATTATAATATGACATTATTTTATTAAATATTATTATATTATAGTATTATTAAATATTAATATATATTTAAAATCTAATCAAATGTAAACTATTACAAGATTATAAATTAAAGTTCAGAGTGTGTGAGGTTTCCTCCTCTGCTTTGAATGCACAGACATGAACTAATATAGATAATGATTATTCTGTGATTATAGCACTGAGCACAGTGTTTAATGGCTGTAATGGGTATACTGGGTTACATAATGAACCCCAACAGTTCTCGAATCATTATGGCTGTTATTGGTTCATGTCTTAGGTTTAACAGGACTGATGATGTGATGTTTTCCTCCAAAAATCAGTGTCCTAATAAATACCCTCTCTCTGAAACATTAAACCATTAAAACAGGCCATTTCTAGGTAGTTATAGCTATTGCTCAAAATTCAGTATGAACACTTATGAGGGACTCCGGGCCTGGACAGAGATGAGCCGACCCAACCTGCAAAGCAAGCAAGCAAACAAAAAGCTGCAGAGCTGCTGCTGAGTTTGGGAAAAACCAAAGCCGAGAGGGCGGAAGGAACTGAACACTAATCCAAACTCAGAGCTGAGCCTAAACAAAGACCACGGCCTCAAAACCGAGAAACCCATCGAGTAAAGAAAACAGGAATGAGCACGGATCCACCTGAAAATACTCAACATGAATGAACTGAAAGGTGAACACAGGGACACCAGCAGACGCCACCGGGGAGGAAACAGTAAATCCAAAAGTCAGTCGCTGGAAAACCTGAAACCCAAATTCAAATAAAAAACATGACAGGACTCAGAAACAACAAACTCCATACACACTGACAGCAAACACACTGACAGCAAACACACAAGCCAAAACCCAAAGACTCAAACCCAAACCCTGGCTCCAAGACCAGGACCCCGACAATAATGACCTGCCGGGACATTCAGAGGTCGTGTTCCTGAGCTGGGGGGTAAATCTTTCTCATGAAAAACTGATTCATAACCACTTCTAGGACCAAACCTTCCTTCAGTTCACAAAGAAACCAACTTGTAAAGAACAGACAACGGCTATCCTTGAAAAAGACGATGTAAAAGACTTTGCAGAATTCAAGGTTAGTCGTGATATGAAGATGACACCAAAGAGAAGTGCAGCACTGCTACAATTTTGGACATGAACACACGAGCACAGAGAAGATGGAGTATGAGGATTAATCTGTTCTCAGTTCATGCTGAATGCCATCATTAGGAAGAAGACGACCAACCTTCAGCCAAGAGAAGGTCTGCGATGATCCTCCCACAGCGTGAGGTTAGTTATTAATGTGTGGTTTGGATCACTCGCTGACTTCAGCTGACCTGGAAACAGGATCAGTCCTTCATCACCTCAAAGGCCTTTAGATCAACGGAAGCAAGGTTTCAGGAACCTCCACGAGGCCGATGCTGACATGTGATAAGTTTTCCCTGAGCTTTTATATCTGTGTTTTATTTACCCTGATTTTATTTGTAGAATAGAATCAGTATCCAGGCTTGGTAAAGAACCCCAGGATCTGTGTATATACGGAACCCCAGGATCTGCGTATATACGGAACCCCAGGATCTGCGTATATACGGAACCCCAGGATCTGCGTATATCTGTGTTACACCCGCAGCAGAAGAAGGACTCACGTATACGCCGCAGAGCTCCACGATGATGTCAGCTGTCGCCGAGGCAGCAGGTCAAACTTAAAAATGTATCAGAAGAATCCGACTTGTGTCATTATTATGACTCATCATCATCTAACGGAGACGTAAGACTCACTATTTTACACCTGTGACCTATTATATTTGTTACTTCTGAAATTGAATTATGAGAAACTTTCTCATATTTACAAGATTTGAATCTTAAAATTATGGCTATACAAAGATATCACTCACTGTTTCTCAGAATTTCTTATGGGACACTTATTCATATTTGTGTCTTACTGTCTTATTTCTGTTGTAATTTATTTGCTTGTAATTTTGACCTGTCTACAAGTACTGCATATTTCTGTGTATGTTGAAATTATGACTTACCAGCTCCTAATTATGGCTTTGTATTTTAAAATAAGTAGCATTCCATATATCTGACTGATTGTCATTATAAAAACTTTATATCTTTATATCTTTTTACATTGCGGGAACTTTCTCATATTTAAACTTCATTTTTCATCATTCCCCACGTGTTGAAAACTGAGTAGCAGCTGTCTCAATCAGGTGTATTTACTTTTTTTAACAGATGTAAAACTTCTGATGGATTTCTTCCAGCTGGACGTTGGTGGAAAACAGCAGCTGCTCTCACTCATCTGCGTGAGGCGCTCCGGGTTAATCTGTTCAAACGGGCCTTAAAGAAAGCATCAGGGCCGGCGTGCTTTCATATGGAGCACCTTCAGATCAGCTGCTGTGGTTCGAGTGGAGCGGTGATCCTCAGGGCTGCTCTTCTTCCTCGCTGAGCACTGCTGCTGTTATCTAACTGTGGGGGCCACGCTCTCAGCTCGGCGCTCGAGTGAACGTCAGTGATGCAAAGGCTCAGCCTGAAATGCTTTTTCACTTTTATTTCTCCAGAGAAAATGTGCTCACGAGTGGTGCAGGCCAAAAATGAACAGCTGAACTTTTTCAGTCCAAACCCTCTAAATACAAATGCTGTCAACTAACTACTGTTATTATCACAGGGAAAGGATCCAACACTTGCACGAATAGTCTGTTGTCTTGTTTTTGTGGACCAGACGGGTACATGCTGATGACATCATTCGCAAACAGGGTCACCTTTTAGGGTCAGTGAGTTTGTCGAGCCCAGTTTCACCTGCAGGAGATTCTAAAAGCTCCTGTTATAGGCGTTAGCTAAATAAAGAAATGAAAATTATATATGAATGAGCTGAAAATCAATCATCAACCTCAATGGCTGAAAGCAGCAAATCTGCAGTTCCTCTGGCAGCCACCAGAGGCACCAGCAGTGAGTCAGTCCCCATGTTAAAGTTACACATAAACACAAAAGGAGACTCGGTGGCGTTTTCCCTGGAAATTTGAAGGAGGACTATAACATAACTACTTAACACTGTGGTTTAATAATAAAGTAACAGAATCCTGTCACATCATAAAACTGAAAAATATTTTCTACCTTCAGTCAAGCTTTTTAACCTGCTGCTTAAAGTCCTGCTTTTCCTCCATGGAGCCACACAGGAAGTGAGTCTGCTGGCTTTGGGAAAGACATCGTTTGAAAGAAGACAAATTTTCCTACAATTTCGTGATAAAATGATACCTGTAGAGTGAAAACTGTGGGCTCATCTGCACCTTAGTTTTTGTTCTTCCACTCATTGAAATTAATTGGATTTTTTATTTTTTGGACAAATCCTTAAATAATTACAAAATGGTAAAAAAAAACCCCAAAAAAACAAGCATGCTTTGCACATGCTCATTTCAGTGCTTGAACAGTGTTTCCACAGCAAACAGTCGGGGGCAGCTCCTGTGCAATCACATGTAGCTGCAGCTCTCCCAAAAACCTGCGATTACAGCTGGACAGGTAACTGATATAACCTTTCCAAAGAGCAATAAAGCACTCCATCGTTCTTTGTATTTTATGTGGCTAATCTGAATCTGTTCTCATGATGTCAGTGGACCCAGAAACAGCTGCAATTAGTAATACTTTGGATTATCTGCATGACCTCACTGATGTTTCAAGCATAAACAGGTCATCAGAAGGCTTTTGTGAAAATGAAACTGTGACAGTGTAACTGACTGTGGGTGTGAGGGTTTCACCTGCCGCACTAACGCACCTGTGCAGGGATTCACTTTCACCTGAATTTCCTTTTTTCTCCATTTTTGTCAGATTGAACTTTATCTAATTATGATGAAGAACAGACGGCGAGCTGGACTACATCACACCCAGCTGGTCGATGACCACACACACACACACACACACACACAGACTGATGCTGTCAGTCTGCTTCAGTCAGATGTGTCATGTTGTCTGTTCATAACAATCCACGGACACACAAAATGACCGTGAATGAAGCTCAGAATGGGCGAGCAGGCTGAAGCGAAAAAAATGTTCTTTTAGTCGAAAAGTCTGAATCTTTTGGATTGTTCACCTTATTTTTCATGCATTTAAAGCTTTTTATCAGCAATGTCATAAACAGATTCATCACTCTATTAAATTACAATGATTACCCCACAGTAAATATGTGGATTACCCAGATGTCTTTTCCCTTGGAAAAGCTGACCTACGATCTCAACCACAAATCAGATACATTTTCAAACTCTGGGGACCACTTGGGTCTTTTCTACTCAATCCCCAAGTTTGTTGCCCTTCGTCCTTTTTTTGCTTGCTTTGGACTTAAAACAGACGTGAGGCAACTCAGGCTATTATTCTTTCTTTAATTTTTTTTCTTTTCCCCTTTTGTTTTTGTTTGTCATGTTTTTCTTCCTTCCTTTTGTATGTATAATGCAGCATTGGGTTTGTTAGGGGTGTTTTCCCCCCTTTGTTTTTGTTTCCATGTTATGTTCCTTTTATCTGTAACTGATCCAAAATAAAAAAAAAAAAAATTACAATGATAATAACACACAAAGTTATCCCAGTCAGTCTGAGTCGGACTGCAATTGTTTGGAGACAGGTCACGTCCCACAAGACGATCTTTTTTTGCATGTTTGAAAATTCTACTTTTCATCGTAGTCGTTCTGTCATAAATCACTGAACTACTTCCATTCAGAGTCCAGCCAGAACCTCACGGACCTGAAACAGAAATTCTTCCACTAATAGTGACGTAGTTGCTGCAGGACGGCAATTTAACTGCAAAATGCCAGAGGTGCTTGGCAACCTTGCTTTTTATAGGATTAATACCAGTTGGCAACCAGTTGACTCGAGTCCCGTCCTGCAAATAGATGCATTGCAGACGAGTTGTGACTGACTCAGATTCACTGCAGCGTGTTGGCATTTTTAAAGTAGACAGCAGTTATCTGCAAACCTTCATCGACCTGTCTGAGAGTGGTTGAAGGAAGACTGCAATTGTTTGGAGACAGGTTGCCTCTCAGGTGACCAGTGCAATCGCCTTGCAGTCCAACATGATGCTGACGATATTGTTAGACAGAATGGTGACTGCAGTTCACTCACTGGTAACAGCACGTCCTGTCTGTTACACACGGGTTAATAAAAAATGTTAAAAAGGAGCTCAGACCAGCGACAAAGATCACCCGAATCAGTGCTGTTTCACGATAACTTGCCGGCTCTGCGGCTGCTCCACAGCTGAGGGGTCAATCGTGGATAAATGGCTCAATAACTGACGACTGTGACAGTAAACATGTGGTCGAGGACGCAGCTCCCCATAATCACATCAGCGTGCTGCTGAGGGCCTGATGGCCTCCCTGCTCGGACGGCTGCTGGGCCTCAGCGGCTGTAATGACCGGCCTGGAGCGACTCTCCAGCACGCACACACGAGCTGGACGTCACTGTAATCTCATTACTCCTCCCAGTAACACAGCAGCATAGCCAACTATTGTTAGATGTTCACTGATCTCATTACAGAGACTGAGCGGCTGAAAACGTGCATGAAGAACATTTTCAAAGAGTTAATTAAAAAAGGTCTCAGTGGAAGTAAGTATTTAAGCATGTTTTTAAGAGGCTTTGTCATCTCGTGCTGGTGTCCCACGCTGTAAAGGAAACACTCCACGATGGTTATCACACACACAACATTACTGCAGTGTGTAGCAGGAAACAGGAATACAAGTACTGTACTACTACTACTACTACAGGAGTACTACTAGGGTGTTTTAGTGTTGTTGAGGGTTTTGTGTTTGTTTCTTTACAGCGGTGTGGTGGAGGCCTGGGTTTGATTCCACCTTGGCCCGGGCCTCTCTGTGTGGAGTTTGCATGTTCTCCCTGTGTGTTTCTATCTGTGTGGGTTTCCTCCCAAAGACACGCAGTTAACCGGTGATTCTAAATTGCTCATAGGTGTGAATGGTTGTGTGTCTCTGTGTTGGCCCTGCGACGCGCTGGCACCTGTACAGGTGTACCTGCCTCTCGCCCTATGACAGCTGGGATAGGCTCCAGCCCCCCTGCGACCCTGAAAAGGAGAAGAGGATGGATGTTTCTTTACATTTTGCATCTCTGCCTCTGGTGTCATTTTTGGAGACATCAGTCAGTATGAGCCAGATCGCAGCTGTTTGGAGATCCTCCCACCAGGTCATGTTTTGTATATTATTTGTGGTCATTTCATCAGGTTTGTGAAACTTTGCTTTTTGTGTGTGTGTGTGTGTGTGTGTGTTGCATTTCCTTTGGTCGAGAAATTCTCGTCTCTTTTTTTTTCTGTGTTTCCTGTAAGAAGCACAGCTCCTGGCGTTGTATTTTTGTTCTCATCCTGCGTCAGTTTTCCTTCTCACCTGTCTGAAAGAACCTGAGATTTCTCGTGTTGTTTCTGCCGTGGGAGCTGAAGCTGCTGGTGTACTACAGGAAGTGACTGTAGCTGTGATATAAATGAACTTTTTCTCCTGAGGCCCGTGCTGCATCGCTGAATAGCGTCTGGCGGGTGAAGGAGAAGGTGTGTGGATGTTCGGGAGATGTGGAGTGGAGCTGGAGGCAGGTGTAGAGGCTTCGCGTCCACCCCCGAATCGCTGCTGAACCTCCCTTACATAAAGAGTGTTATGAAAGCCAGTCAACAATCTGCTTTGATTCACACGAGCTCGGTCATGAGTCACTTCCACCGCAGCTGAAAAAGTAAGAGAGGAGCTGCGGTTATGTCATCAGAGGTTTCGCTGCATGGATGGTCGCAGAGTATCAGGAGCACTGTGGGTTGATCTGAGTGCTCTTCACTGTCACTTTACACCAACATGCCTGGATTTCATCTCTTTTCCAGCCTCACTTCTTTGTGTGTCTTTTCAGGTCGAGTGCAGATATCTAAGTTGTATTTCAAACACCTGCGCTGCTTTTTAAAATCAAACTGGTTCGTGTGCGCAGATGTGAACACGGTAGGAGGAGGTGGTCTGGATACGGTTCCAGACGAGCTCCAGAGCGGTTCGTTTGCAGACCTACCAGCTGGAAACGCCTTCCTGTAGCCAGGAATGCTTTGAATTCCTGGATGCTGCAGTGTGCAGTAGACGTTCAGAGTGCACGAATTGTAGCAACTAACCACAAACTGAACTGAGGACACGCAGCCAGTGACATCATCTTACTGATGTTTGGTCACGTGACTACATTTTTCAGCTCCTATATCCAATAGTCCAGAACACAGGACCTCCTCCTGTTGTTGCTCCTGCCCTCAGACACCTGAAGGTGAAGGTTTGAAGGTGCTCACGAGGTTTGTTCTGATGCATTTTGGTTTCCATGGACTTGGTTGGAGTTTCCTCTGTGTCATAAGAAACCAAACCACAGGAAAAAGCTGCGAATTTACAAACTGCTCCAACCGATTTGGAGCAGAAATGTGAACGTTTCTCCAGTTTGATATCTGAGAACAGTTAGCTGTGTCCATATAAAGGGATCCGCTGGCTGGTTGGTCACATCTAATAAATGATCCATCCCCCCCGGTGCTGTTGCTGTGTGAGTCCGTGTTTCTTTGAGCTCATTTTGTCTCTCTGTGGACACTTCTGGACATTTTATGGACACTTTGACTCTGACTCTTTTTCAGGTCATTTTTTATAATAATAATAATAATAATACATTTTATTTGTAAGCACCTTTCAAACACCCAAAGATACTTTAGAGAAGAAAAACAAACAATCATATAAAAGAATTCAAATGACCTGGGAACTGAAGTGAGAAGACTCTTAAACAGGTGAGTTGAAGACAGGGAGAGTCGATATTACGGATGTCAGGCGGGAGAGAGTTCCACAGTCAGGGAGCGGAGCGAGACAAAGCTCTGTTCCCCATGATGCTGAGGCAGACACGGGGTACACTAAAGCAGATGGATCCTTCACTCCCATTAGTGGCCAATTCAAACGCTCACCTCAAAGTTGATATTTTAAAATTAGAACCTGCCAACAGTTGTTTTTCCTGTCTTCACTACAGTTGCTGAATATCACAGAGATTGGATGGGCTCGGGTCGCCACATCACTGCTAGTGTGTTACCGTGTGAGTTTCTCTTAAGTTAATCAGCGGGTTTGTTGATAAGTCACCCGCTGGTTTCCTGACATCTCGCAGCCTCGGGGCCTGAGGTAGCCATATTGGATTGTGAGGCAAAGCTGCCGAGCCTGGTTATCAGTCTGCAGACTGTACGGACTGTATGGGAGCATCACACCGTATGATCAGTAACATCCAAATAAAATCCCAGAATCTCTCTCAGCACCAACACAGTCCAGAGGTCCAGTTCAGGGAGTCCAGTTAGCTGAAGTCAAGAAGACAGCTACAGCCACCTGTGTCATCGTCCACCTGTCAGTCAAAGAGGCCACGCCCCTCATAATGCAAACTTTAAACAGGTGAGTTATAGAAACTCCTCTCCGTACAGCTGTTATGAGAGACCAACACAGTTTCTGTCTCAGGCTGTAAACATGTTTATTTCTGTTGGACAGCTTTAACATGGGAGTCTATGGGGACCGACTCTCTGTGGCGCCTCTGCTGGACAGCAAAGGAACTGCAGGTTCAGAGTTTGCACCGTTTTTCCAGCCAGAAAGCGAAGCAGCAGTCCGACAGAATGCCCATTCCCACTTTAGCTGATACATTTCGAAGCAGGATTGAATTGCACAGCCTGATATCAGGAGCAGATTTACAGGTTTCCACATTAACATCACAGTGTTTCGATCCTCCTGACAGTACACAGCAGACCTCAGAGTCCTGAAAACCTGCTCTAATCAAGTTCATGAAATAAGCAGAGTATTGATGTTCACTCTGAAACGCCACAACTTTCCTCTCGTATGTTTTTCATTTGCTCTTTACTTCAGGAAGTCATAATTTCAGTTATAAAGAAAGATTTTGGTACACACATTAAATTAACTTTTAGCCAGAGCGAAAAGAGCTCTGCTAAAAAAAAAAAAAGAGAGAAAACGTAGCCTGATAAGGACCTGTGTGCCTGTGTGCGTCCCGAGACAGGACAGAAACCAGATTGTGTGTCCTGTTTGTCTTTTACTTTGAAGATCTTCCTCCTGCACCTCGTCCCGACCGCTCGCCTCGCCACGAAAGCCTCCCCGACTGGTTTTAATGTGTTTAAACTCAGATCTGAAGTTCTATCTGGGAAGAGGAACAACAGCCAGAGCTGCTTTTCAAAGGAGAGCAGACGCTACAGGAAAACGGATCAACACAGATCGCGGAGACATTAATACAGTTAGCAGCAGCTAAGGAGGCCAGGAAGTTATTATCCAGCAGATGATGGATCTGCTCTCTGATTGGGTTAGTGTCAGTCACAGCAGCGAGCCGGCTGATTGGTCAGTGGTGGAGCACAGAGCGTACACCTGTAGGAAGGACCACACCGCAGACGACCCAAAGGAGTGAGATATCACACCGATAGTCCCCCCTCTGTCCTCACAAAGATTTGTGGTTGTTTTTCTTTACCTTTCTTTCTGTTTTGTGTGTTTTTTTTCTCACTGTGATTATTTGAGGTTACAGTAATAAACAGGAAGACCCGTCCATCAACCCCATCCCCTCCCTACTCTATCACCTGACTTTCATTTGCACCTATGCATCACAGCTGTTCATCAAAAACTTGGAAAAATCATTCTGCTGCGCGTGATCCTGGACACAAATATTTAGCATAATGAACATGACTGATTGGTTCATTTGGACTCATGTTGCAAAATGAATTTCTTCCCGTTTTTTGGAGAGAAAGAGTAAACCGACAGAGGCTGGAGAGGTGGTGAGGACACGAGAGGATATCGGCTCTTTTCTCGACATCTCGTCACGGCTGACAGCTTCATGCCGACGTCGGGCAGGCGCTGGGATACCCGCTCTTTGATATGTGAAGAAGTTACACCCCTGCTTCCTCACCTGTGGACCCTGAGGGCGTTTCTGTGGGCCTGATCACAGAAGCTGTTTCATGTTTTAGAGCATCCAAAGTCTTGTCCAACAGCTATTGGGTGCATTTCATGTGTCTTTGTTTTTTTCACACATAAGTCAAAGTGGAATTTGATGCATAATTTATTTTAGCAACGAAGGCAGCTGCACGGTCTTTGGTTTTCACTTGAGCATCCAGATTAAAGTCCCAAGTATAATAAAGTATAATATTAGATGGTCTGAGAGCATCCTCTGACACATTACTGCAGCTGAGTACTC
This sequence comes from Andinoacara biseriatus, assembly GCA_015108635.1. Taxonomy (NCBI): domain Eukaryota; kingdom Metazoa; phylum Chordata; class Actinopteri; order Cichliformes; family Cichlidae; genus Andinoacara; species Andinoacara biseriatus. The sequence continues at coordinate 38,921 of VUQJ01023962.1, forward strand.
TGCTATGACCACAACAGTTTCCCACCTGAGATGTAAACATGCCCAAAGAAACTACAGACTGCTTCCAGCTGAGTGCAGAACTCCACAAGATGGTGAAGTCAGGCGGCAGCTCTGTCTTCTTTCCCTCAGTGATGACCTGAGCTGCTGTGGTGAGGCGTCCCAGAGACGCGAGCCCGTCCTGCAGACTCTGGAGGTCCTCTGGAGGTTCACAATCAAACATCAACTCTCGACAATAAGAACTAAAACTAACCCTGAAGTAATAAATTCACACTGTGAACCACACTCATGCACGACAAACGTTCGCTTTTGGAGGTTTAGATTTGAGTTTGATGTCACAGTGGAAGCCAGCTGATTGGACAATAACTGAACTCCTTATTTCTTTTTATTTTATTTCTGCGCCACATTTAGTGCATCTCTCAGCATGCCTCCACGGTGTAGTGGTTAATGTGTCTGCTTCATGTGTGACTTGGTCTGAGACCAGGAAGAGATACAGACCCACCCTCAGTTCATGTGTGGGTTCCTGGACAAACAGCTGAGACAGAAAGATGCCAAACCCGTGCTGAGAGAAACACACCTTTAAACCCCACAGGTAGCTCAGAGCTGTGTTTTTATATCAAATGATGAAAATCAGGTTCAGACATTTTAGCATCATTGTGTTGGAGGTTCTGCTGTCTCATGTAAAGCTTTAACTTAATAGTCTTTTTTTTTAACTTAATTTACTTAGTATTGAATACACAAGTAAATGTCAATAAATTATAAGGCATAGCAGAGTGTGTGTGGCTTATTTAATCGTTGTCTGTATTTATTTGAAAACTTATAATAATTTGCTGGAAGGCCCCATTTGGTCCCCGGGACCACTGTTTGGATATCAGCGGAAGATCAGGAAGTGAGGATGGGTTTGATGTGTTCAACTGTGTCATGTCCCCCTCTAGCGGCTATTTTCAGTCAATACATCCACCTGCTGAACTGAAAACAGGAAAAAGAGAAACACAGTGAAGCAAAGAGCTGCAGGTTTACTCCGACTCCTTTAAAATGAGTTAGAAAGTAAGGAGAATACGAGCACACTGACTCCTTCAGCCTCTGCGTTTTCATTCAGTGCTGTGAGGCAGTCATTTGGATCAGCAACACTTCATTCAATGAGCAGCAGCTTTGACTGCTTCAGAAAACTGTGACCACTGCTCTCCCTGTTAATGAAGCCACAGTAAATAAACACTTACTGCTTTGTGCAGTTATTCTTATTACTGTAATTTCATTTTTAAGTTAGTTTCCAGCCCTTCATGAACTGCCATGAATTGCCTCTGTGTGTCCCTTTTCACCAGTGGACGAGAGGTCTGTCCAGTGCTTACCTGTCCCTTTGGGCCTGACTGCTGTTTGTGCTCGTGCACCAAATACAGCACCCAGCCTTCTTGGCGTCGCTGGGTGGGGTTCATGAATTTGAACGGACCATGTTCCACACCTCCGTTGCTGAGGCTGCACTGGACTCTGTCAGGCCTGCCCTTTGTCTCTGATTCTGTTCATAATTTTTATGGACAGAATTTCTAGTTGTTGCCAAATGGTGGAAGGCTTCTGCCTTGGTGACCTCAGAATCTCATCTCTGCATTTTGCGGATGATGCGGTCCTGTTGGCTTGATCAGGCGGTGGCCTTGAGTTAGCACTGGAGTGGTTTGCAGCAGAGTGTGAAGCAATGGGTATGAGAATTAGCACCTCTGAATCTGAGATTGTTAGCTGGAAAAGGGTGGAGTTTAAGTATCTTGGGGTCTTATTTGTGAGTGAGGGGAGAAGGGAGTGGGAGATTGATAGATGGATTGTGGCCACGGCTGCAGGGATGTGGACGCTGCACTGGTCTGTCGTGGTGAAAAGAGGGTAAAAGCGAAGCTGTTGATTTACCGGTTGATCTACGTCCCTACCTTCACCTATGTTCACGAGCTTTGGGTAGTGACCAAAAGAACAAGCTCATGGATACAAGCAGAAGAAATGAGATTCCTCCAAAGGGTGGCTGGCCGCTCTCTTAGAAATAGGGTGCCAGGTGCAGCCAGTTGAGGTGGTTCAAGCATCTGACCAGGACGCCTCTTGGGTGTTCTGGGCATGTCCTGATGGGAGGAGGCCCCGGGGCAGACCCAGGACACGCTGGAGAGATTATGTCACTCGACTGGCCTAGGAATGCCTCGGTGTTCCCCCAGGTAAGTTGGTGGAGGTGGCTGGGGAGAGGGAGGCCTGGGCTTCTCTGCCAAGATAACCGGAAAATGAATTGTTGGATGGATGATTAGTTTCCACAGTAGGGTTTGTTTCATTTTATTAGTTATTGGTTTCAGAATTATTTGTGGTTTCTTTTGTTATTCTGGGGGATTATCTATCTATCTGTCTATGGGTGGACGTCCTCCTTCAGGATCTTCTGGTAGAGAGCAGAACTCATGGTTCCATCAATGACAGCAAAGCAGCCCCAGACCATCACACCTCCACCTCCATGTCTGCCTGTT
>VUQJ01023971.1:0-14152 GCA_015108635.1 Andinoacara biseriatus
GAAAGCTGAAGGCTCTGCCTCCCATTCTACTCTGAAGTATCCTAGGAACCACAAGTAATCCAGCAGTCTGAGAGAGAAGTGCTCTATTGGGGTGATACGGTACTATGAGGTCTTTAAGATAAGATGGGGCCTGATTATTCAAAGCTTTGTACGTGAGGAGAAGGACTTTAAATTCTATTCTAGATTTAACAGGGAGCCAATGAAGAGAAGCCAATATGGGAGAGATCTGCTCTCTCTTTCTAGTCCCTGTCAGGACTCTAGCTGCAGCATTTTGGATCAGCTGAAGGCTTTTCAGGGAGCTTTTAAGACAGCCTGATAATAAAGAATTACAATAGTCCAGCCTAGAAGTAATAAATGCATGAATTAGCTTCTCTGCATCAGCCTGAGAAAGGATGTTATCTCTGTGATCAGACTCATTTATCTCACAAATATGATCAATAATAGGGTCATAGAGAGCTTCACAAACACAGAGAAAGAAACATCCTGCTCTGGTTTCCTCCAGCAGGTTGAGTCTGTGCCTTCTAATCCTTGAACAGTTTCCATGCTCTTTGCAGACGTTCCGGTGCAAATGAAGCTGGAATGAAAGGAACACCTTGATTTCCTCTCTGTGTAATTAACACAGGAGGACGGAGAAGCAGCTGCGAGCTGAGCGGAAATGTGATTAATGTGAGTATCCGGATCAAAAGACTCCAATCGACTCGATTTGGTTTGAGAAGTTTCTAAAAAATGAAACACTGAGCACCTTTAATGTGGCTCTCAGCTCTAATACAGAGTAACTGCAAAGCTTTAAAGGGCAGCGAGCGAGCCGAACCACATCAATCAGAGCCCTGCTTTCTGATTGGTACAGAGGTCTCACCTGGCTTTTATTGTGATGGTCTTAAACTCTGCTGATGAAGGCTCATTGCTTATTTGCCCTCCTATAAATACAGCGAGCCGGTGCTCTCTTCCCGTTCTTGGCCCTCGTGTTTAAAAGAAGGCGGCGTGCAGCAGCAGAGAGCGCCGGGCCGAGAGCTCGAGAGGCAGAAAGCCTGTAAAACTACAATAACAGGCGCTGACGTTCACTGTCAACACTCGTTTAATCACAAACGTCTTTATTTTTAACAAACAGACCATCAGAGAGCAGAAACACCGAGAAACAACATGACTGCAAACACGCCAATACAGCTCGCTCTGAGTGTGTGTGTGTGTGCGTGTGTGTGTGTGTGTGTGTGTGTGTGTGTGTGTCGAGGTGTGGGTGGAGGGGGTATTAGTCACCAGAAATGGCACAGAGCCGCTCTCTCTCTCTCTCTCTCTCTCTCTCCCTCTCAGTAAGTGGGTCACTCCATCTGGAGCAGAATATGGAAAAACAGCAACACAACATTTTCTATCAAACAGCTTAACACACACACACACACACACACACACACACACACACACACACTTGTTTCAGTCTGTCTGAAGTCAAAGTACAAACACTGAAGCGTTAGCCCGTTAGCTGCTTGGGTCACATGACCCGTTTAGATCCTGGATCAGACCTGCAGCAGTTCGCCGCTTCATCCTGTAGAAGCACAGAACGCTTCAGTTAAGTCCGCACAAACGACCTGACGTGAACTTACCTGTTCACCTGTTACATGCATTTGTATTTTTACCTGAACAGTGTGATACACACAGACCTTATTTTAATTCTGCACAATATTTTAAATATTGTCTGAGTGTGATGTTGAGTATCGACCTATCTATCAGGATGATGCTGACCTTCTTCTGGGTTCTTCTGTGACCTCCTGGATGAGTCACCGATGCCCTCTTGGATTAATTTGGTAGCCGGCTGCTCCTGGGAAGGTTCCCCGCTATTCCAGGTGTTCTCCATGTGTGGATAACGGCTCTCACTGTCTTGGAAATGTCTCTGTAACCCCTTTAGACTGATGATGTGCTGCTGTCTGAGCTCTTTCAGCCTGCTTCTCTTTGTCAGACAGACTCTGTTTAAGTGATTTATGGATTCAGCAGGTCTGCAGTGATCAGGCCTCAGTGTGGTTAGATAAACTGAACTCAGCAAAGATTTTGACTAATGACACTTAATTCATTATCTAATGAGGAGAGACAATGACCTTTTCACACAGGGCAGGTAGGTTTGGACAGCTTTTTTATCTTAATAAATGAAATCATCATTTAAAATCTGCACATTGCATTTACTGCAACATTAAAATAAATAAAATAATAAAAATGGGATTGCTGTGGTTGCCTGCAGTTTGCGTGGAAGATGCCAACTTGCTTGCAAACTCTGGCCAACAGCGAACAAGAAAGTGTAACACAAACTGGAAACAGGAAATGTTTGCCCTCATAATAAAAGTCATGACTCGGTGCTGCAACCAACACATTCCAAAAGGTGTAACTTTTACTTTGAAGGCAGACGTCTGTTTCCTGTTTACAGCCACAGCTGGCGAGTGTTTGTACACAAATCAACCAACTGCAACTGCAAGCAGGTTTTTGCCAACCAGCTGAGGATCAGGATTTTTCTCTAGTGACCAGTGGTTGCCAGATGGTTGCCAGATGGTTGCCAGATGGTTGCCAGTTGGTTGCCAGATGGTTGCAGACCAGTCTCTGGGCCTGTGTGACTGAGGCTTTTTTCACTTGCCCCTTCATTTTAACCATGAATGTCACACATCCAAAACTGTGGACAAGTTAACGTTCCCTGTTTCGGGGTCTCTGGAGAACCTAAGCCACTGTGTGCTTTGTGAAGTCGTGTTGTGAAGACTCGATGTTCAGAGCGAGCGGTGGATCTAACATGTCTCAGCAACGTGTCCCTCACAGGGCAGCACATGAGAAACTGGGACTGTTGTGGAGCGCCGTTCAGTTCTGCTCAGTAATGATTTCCTCTCTTTATAGGCTCATCAGTGCGGCCCTCCGTAACTATCCCAGTTTCCCATGTGGCCCCTTTGGGAAAATCAGTTGCCGGTCCTAAAACATCCTGTTTTGCTCTAACTGGGAGCATAATGTGTGAAATTAACATACAGCGAACTTGAAGACCACAAACCCATCAGGAAAGCAGTTATAAATCAGGTCTGAAATTGGATCAGTTTCCCATAAATTTCAAACCAAATGACTTGTTACTGAAACCGGAGGAGCTGTCCCTGATGGCCATTGAAGGTAATGCAGGTTTAAACTGTTATATAATTTTTTTTGGTCTTTATATTAAAATCTATGACGGCCTTTGATATGGAAACGCACCCTCTGAGGAGCTCTGCATCATCTCGTTGAAGGTGTTATTGTCGGGATTTGAGGCTCCGGCTGAGAGTCGACCCACAGCAGCCGGTCTCTCTGGCCGGCCCGCGGGCTTCACTAATAACAGTGTGACTGTATCATTAAAGGATTTCTATAAACACCGTCATTAACGCAGTGACTCAGTCTGGCTCTGTCGAAAACAGAGTCCAGCCTTTCTTTCACCTGTTTGGTCAAACTATAATTGCTACGTTTACTCCCCAGAAGAGCCGTCTTTCTTCACTAATCAGCTTCCTGAATAATTTATTATGAAAACTGTCTTTATGAATCAACGTTTCCATAAAGACCAGTTCATTCTCAACTAAAACTGACACACGAGAGCGTCACGAGTGTGTCAGCGTCTGACCGAGCTGTTTCGCCCCACGGTTACGACTCAGAGCTTTATCCTGTGCAAACCTCCAGAGAGCATCTGAAGCAGGAAACATCAAGCTATGAATCCTAAAGTGCTGCTATTGATTGTAAGAGCAGAAGAAAATGATGATGATGATGATGATGATGGGGCTACTGCTGTGATAAACAAACAGTGTGATGTCTAAAAGAGCCGCCTCATTCCTGCTGCTCTGATTCACGGGGAGAGAAATCACTTCATCCTGATGACTCACGCCTGAGTTCAACAAGCAAAAACCCTCTCAAGATAAATAGATGGCTATGCTGGGTGCTCAAAAGTATGTGGACATCCTTGTTGAATTGCTCAGGCTTCAGACACTCAGCTTCACACAGTTTTTCTACTCTTGGGTCTGTATGATGTCATAGAGAGCGGACGCTCCAGGTAGCCTTACCTGAGACACAGAAGCCCCACCCACCTGCTGCTTACAGGGTAGCCAATCAGAAGAAAGTTATCTTAAAGGGGGAGGGGCTACAATGAGGCCCTCTTGAGGCAGAGGTGGCTGTGTGTGTGTGTGTGTTTTATTTAAATGCAGCTAATTATAATCCAAATGAAGTGATGATGAAGCCACAGATGATTTGCAGACCTTGCCCCATGCCGGGCTTCCAGAATACACTCTTAGGACCCCTGCAGCCCTGGTAACAATCCCAGAAAATCATAACTCCTATTAATGAAATTAGATAGATCCCAAAGGACCAACCTCTTCAAGGACCTCAGAAACCCCCCAGAGACTGTTAGCATTGCCTTTAAAGTGCTTCCTTCATAAACCCAAATAGAGTGCATGTTAGAGGGGGTTCTGAGGTCCTTGAAGAGGCCTGTAAAGTCCTTTGGGATCTTCTTAATATGAGACCTTCCTGGGCGGGGCCTTCTGAGATCCTTCACAGGGCTGTAGGGGTCCTAAGAGTGTATTTTGGAGGCAACTGTAGACTTTTAATGTACAGCAAAACTATTTTTTAAGCCCTAACCACTATAAGGAGATTTTGGGCTACAAGCAGAATTTTTCTTTGAAAGATTCACAGATATTATAACTTCAACTTTACCTGCTGCCTTCATATAAAATCTAATCTGGTCGCAGTTTCCTTTAAAGCATTTTTGCTTTTTGTACGTTAGGTTATTTCTGGGATGCGTGACTGAGCGTTCCCTGCAACGATCTTTGAAAACCGTCGTGTTTCATTCTTCTGCTTCTCTCACAAACTCAATATACAGTAAAACAAAACTGGGAAGCTTCTCAATAAGGAACCATCTGATGTGCAAATTTCCCCGAATTCCTCAACATGAAACCAAAAGCAAAAATGTCCCTGACGTCCCGACAGTCACAACACTCACTCTACATTTCAACAGATTTTATAATTATGTGAAAATTATGTGCATAAAAGCAGGATGACATGCTTTATCACGCTCACAGCTGTGAGATGACAATAAAAAAAGAGGAAAGCAGCAGCGGGTGAATATTTCATCACTGGTGTATTGACACAAACATCTGAACAGCAGAACAAAGTGAAGAGAAATAAACACAAAAGAGATTCATAATAAATAGACACGAAGAGGCTGAACGAATCAGATCGTACATACACACATTTCAGTATATTAATAACAGCAACTTTTATACATTTGTACAAAAATAGAATCATCAGAGGCATCAAAAGCCTCGTTCAAGTTCAAAAAATAAATATTTGCTCGACGTGCGCCAGCAGTATATTTGATTCGTCAAACACGAAACATCAAGTTTAAGTGAAACCATCTGCGGGCAGTAAATATTGTTTTTATCTGTCCGACAGCTGCAGTTTGCAAGCATGATGCTGACCGGACAGTAAAGTCAGTGCACAATAGAGTCTGAAATAGAAAAGGTTAGCCTGGAACAGCCGGCACACAGATAACCAACGACCGTCACCCAAAACTCAGGAAATCCAACACAACATATGCAGTTATCGATCAACAACGTTCCCTCGGAGCGTATTCTTTATGGCTCGATTTCTTTATGGCCATAAATCAGCGTATAAATGTTTGGGCCTTTGGCTCCATTAATGGGCCCGTGTCCCCACAGGGTCCTCTGGAAAGACCTCAGGAAGTTTCACAAGGACCTCATCAACCTCTTCAAGGACCTCAGGAACCCCCTCAGAGACCAGAACTCTGTGTTCTCAGTGAGCTCAGCAACCTTATCAAGGATGTTGCCATTACGCTCAAGTACCTGTGCAATACCCTCAAGAGCATCTATGACATTTTTAAGGACCTGCAAAAACCCCTCAAGGTCCACAAGAATACTGTTTAGTACCTTCATAACTCCATTAAAGCTCTCAGGATGCCTCATTATGACATCATAACTCTGTTTAAAGATCTCAGGAAGATCCTCAAGGACCTCACCAACCTCTCCTAGGACCTCACAATACTGACAGCTACCAGGTCCTCAAGTACTTTACAATCTGTAGTCTCCCAAGGTCCTTGAGCATTTATTCTAGTACCTTTATAACCCTTTCAAGGATCTCAGGAGGCCCTTCCAGGACCTCAGAGCTCCCCTGAAAGCTCCCAGAAAGATCGCAATGGACATTACCAACTTCTTTATGGTCCTCATGAACCCCTTAAAGGACAATTAGTTCCAGACCTCAGGCCCCACCAGGACCGAAGAACTCCTATCAGAGCTTTCAGGACCTTGGGAACTCTGTGGGACAATTACCATCTCCCAGACTTCCATCACTAGGTCCTTAAGGACATCTGTAACATTTCGAAGGACCACTTCTAGCTACAGCTAATTTTTAAAGTTTGCCACTGGTTGGGCTTCTAGGGTACCTGAAGTAACTCAGCATTTCCAGGGACCTCAAAAATCCACCTTTTTTATCCCCACTGAACCTCTACACCTGCTGCAGGGACCTAATTTCTGCAGAAAACTTTGTAACTGTACACAATTCAAAGAGCATTATTTTTCATAACTGCACAGTTCTGTGTGGATTTTCCTGCCTGTGTTTTTATTATATTTAGAAATGTCAGTTTGACCTTGAATTTAATCTGAAATAACTGCTCACAAAGTCCTGCGTCCGCAGGAGCAGCGTCAGATGTAATTTTCTCCTTGGAGGCCCATTTCTACCCGGAGATAAAAGAGATGAAATTCTTTGTATGACAAAAATTTAAAAACAAGACAAAGTTTTCAGTCTAAATATGTGGTGTAAATATTTTTCTGGCATCAATGGGCTTCCGTATGACCTGCTAACAAATGCTTGAAATAAATTCACTTACATAAATCATTATTTTTATAGCATTGAAAAAGTAAATGAATAACAACATCAGAATAATGAATATTAGTCAACACAAATTTTCTTGATGCACAATATTATTAATGAGTATAAAACAGATATGAAACAATTCCTCTTCATAGTTTTTTATCTTCACTAAAGTTTCATTTTTCCTGCTGCAGAAAAGAAAGCAATCGGCCAAATACATTAACTATTAATAAAAACAGGATTGTTTGCACGCAGTGACACAAAGTAAATGTGAAAATAGAAAAATTGAAATGATTTGCAAAACCAAAGTTTTACACATTTCAAATTAAACCAAATGCAGATTTTACCAAACACATCCTTCACGTGTAATTCACAAAAAAAAATCTGTGACAATCTTTCAAAAGTGGGATCCCAGCACCAAAATTTGCTCGTATTTGTCCCTCTGGAGCCGTTAGCCTGGTGAATTTTCAAAATTCCAGCCTAGGAAACAACAGGTGTTTCCTGCAGAGAGAATAAAAGCTGGACGGAGCTTCCGTGGAAGTGCCCGAAAAATGCATTCTTTCTAACAGCCACCAGGGGGCGACTCCTCTGGGCATCCAGTCCTATAGGAGTCCATGAGAAAGACGACCTCTGAAGACGCTTTGCTGACTTTATGCGCTGAGGTGCTGGTTTAGGATATTTTGAATTTTTTTTGAACACTGAAGGGACTCTAAACTTATTTCCATATTTTATAGCTCCACGAATGCTGAATATGATCCTTTATCTACACAAAGAGAGACAATTATAAATGTGTCAAACGTACAGGAGCCACTGACTGCTGCCCAGCGCCGTGCAGGTCGAGAGACCGCAGCCCCCGATGGGTGGGCAGGGCAAGGTCCATCTGGGAGATGTGGCTGAAACAAAAGTACCACGTCTAACAGAGGAAAAATTCTTTATGCACAAAAACATGTATGCATAATTTAAGACCCATACTTGGTCAGACACGTTTGATTTCCTAGTGAGGCCATCCAAAAAGTTGGTCCCAATAAAAATACAACTTTAAACTTTATTTCTCTCCCAGAACATTAAAGCTTTAGTGGAGCTTTAGTTACACCAAAGTAAAGAGATTAAAGTAATCAGATTACAAAACATGTTAAATTCACTGGATTAAAATAAAGATTAAATGATCTCTTCCACCTTTATCTGAACTTGAAATCACAGTTACATTTCTTAACTAAAAGTAATCTGATTACATGAAGGAGTTTAATTTGTGTATTTCGATGTTCTGAGAAACTGTAGAGACTTTCTTAAACATATAATTTCCTCCATCTGTAAAATCTTAAATATGTTTTTAGAGAATGAAAAATAATCATTTCCTGTTGGGTGTGTCAGCTGACATCTGATGACGTCTGAAAAATGTGGCGAGCGCTTCATGAACGTGTTTGTTCCACTCGTTGAACTGAAGCAGAGTGTCAAATCTGAGCGCTTTGAGTCTCAAATGTCTTCAGATGTTTTTTTAGAAATTCATCGTCAGTAATTCAAACCTGCTCACGTCCCTCCCTCTCCAGTCCTCTCTGTAAAGCTCCGCCCCCTCAGGCTGGGTGACTGACAGTTCACGGGGACTGTAAACGCCGTTAAACATCCACCTTTCCTGTTGAGGCATCGATGACACGAGGTGCTTGCTCTCCGCTCGCTCCTACTGAAAGCACAAGCAAAATCATAAAAGTAAACAGCCTCTTGGCATATTCTCCTGATGTCCCGCCTCCTCAGCAGCTGGAGTCCTCGCTGCCAGTGCCTCCGCCTCCTCCGGCCTTGCTGGCAGCCGACGAGCTGACAGAAATCTGGCAGCCGTTGGTCACATGACTCATGACCTTCTGTTTGAGCTGAGCGACCTGCTCCCGCAGCATGGCAGCGGTGGAGGCCAGGTCCGAGTTCTGGCTCTTCAGGACCTTCACCTTCTCCTCCAGCCGTGAGATGCGCTCCAGCTTCCGCTTGCGGCACTTGGATGCAGCGATGCGGTTGCGGAGTTTCTTGCGTTCCGCTTTGATTCGCTCCTGCGTCTCCAGGTCAATTGGCGAGAGGGACGGTGGCGAGGTGGGGTCCCCTGGAGGGTGAGGCACCTCGGGGACAGTCTGCGGGGCATCCAGACCTCGAGGGTGGGGCTGAGGTGCTCCACCGCCACCGTGGCCTGAGCCTCCGCCGTACGCCATCTGCCCTCCAGAGTATGGCATCTGGCCCGGATTGTAGCTGCTGAGGTTGGTGTAGATGGGCATATCTCCACCTGACATCAGGTTCCTCTGGTAGGACGCCTGCAGGGAGACGCTGGAGGATGAAGGCGGGGACATGGGCCCGCCTCCAACCAGCTGGTTCTGCTTGTGAAGGTCCGCCAGCGCCTTGACGAAGCCGTCGGCAAATCCCTCTTGCTCGTTGGTGGCCTGGTTCCGGTACATGAAGGGGTTGGTGGAGTTTGGCACCGGGCTGGTGGTGACCAGCCCCTGGTTGGACTGAATGATCAGGTGCTCCAGGTCAGGGGACGCCAGCTTCAGCAGGTTCATGTCCCCTGAGGATGCCACAGAGGACGCCGCTGATGTCATCAAGGAGCTGTTGTTAGCCAGCCCCAGGTTGTTGGGGTTCCCACCCCTCCCTCCGGCTCCGCCACCACTGGGGAAGTGATGACTTCCTACCATTGACATGGCCTTCTTACTCATCAGCATCTTGTTTCCCGAGTAGCGCTCGTATTCGGCAATCTGACTAAAGCCGGGCATGGCGGGGGAGTCGTCGTGGTAGAAAGGAGTCTCCATCTTGGCCGTCATTGACAGAGAGGCGCCTCAGGGGAAATCTTCATAATCAGATTAACCTGAATGTGAGAGCGGATTGAAACGTTCCACTGACGTCTGCGGCTGGAGGATGAAGACAGGACGAAGAGAAGAAGCCGAGTGCCTGAAGGAGGAAGAGACATGTCTGTGAGAGGAGGAGGAGGACCAGAACAAGAAGAAGCAAAGAAACAAAGTCACTCTGCTGCTCTCAGTGTGGGTTAACTTCACCCTGAGTCAGGCTGAAGGAGCTCTGATTGGACAATCATGCTCTCCATCCTTTCTGTTTCAGAGATGTCCTATCAGGACATCAAATATCTTTCTGCACTCGTGTCTTTTTTTTTATTTCATCATCATTTTAGACGTTTTTCTGCTCTCTGATTTAGCAGCAGAAACTGACTCAACGTTTCGTTACCGCGCTATAAAAAGTAAATAAAATGCTGTTTTATATGGTTACCGAAGATACGCAGTTTCCAAACGTACCTACAGCTTAGCCTGAGTTTCTGCAGCTCTGATTATTCACAGTAAATATTTATTTTAGATTTTAAAACCTGGAAAAAAAACTTTCATTTTCATTTCCACAAAATCATCAACCAAAAACCAAAACAGATTAATTTTACAGAGAAATTAAAGGCACACAAATTAAATGTTTGGCACATTTGTTCTTATTATTTTTAACGAGGTTGCAATAATTCTCTGATCCTGCTGATTGACTCCAGCTGCACCATCTCAGACTGCAGCCGGTCGTCCTCGTTCTGCTCTGCAGCCTTCGTGAGCTCGGCGTCGCCACCTGCTGCAGGTGTGGTTAGAGTGACTCCCAGCAGAGCACAATGAAGACCACCAATGCCAGCTGCAGTCCAAGAGGGTGGAATTGGAGACCACCCAAACGTGGGATGAAAAAGATACTGAGAGCCATCATCAGTGACCAGTTTTTCCTTGGAAGGTTTCTCACTGAGGCAGCTAACCCTGAAGAACCTGCAGCCTCACTCAGAGCTTTGTTACCTCCACAGCACTGCACCATCATGCAAACGTGACTGACAGTGACTCAGATCATGCAAATGGTAATTAAGTTCTTCCCACTTCCCACCATAACCTGCTGACATGTTTCTAACTACAGTTGAACCCAGAGTTGGACCTGCTGCCTAACGACCTGCTGCTGTGTGTGACGAGTGTACGTTTATGGTTCTTATATAGCTTTTCTGCTCTTGCTTTACACAGCACGTCTCATCCACCTGCTCACACTCCCATTCATGTTAGTCTGAGTCACTCTGATCAACACATCGGGAGCAACTTGGGGTTTGGTATCTTGCTTTGGAGCAGACGGGGATCAAACCACCGACCTTCCAGTCAGTAGAGAACCTGCTCCATCTCCTGATCCACAAAGGCCGGAGTTACGCCGGGTCATCTCTCCAGCAGGAAGGGAGAATATGAGTGGACAGGAAGTCCGCATCCTGATCCGAATCCACCGTGATCCATGCACGGCTTTTCACTAAGACACCAACTGGCTGTTTCAGTAGCTTCAGCTAGCTAAATAAGAGCTACAGGAAAACAACCTCACCGAGAGTCAAACACAGATTTCCCTGCAGAGGCCGAGCTGCAGCTTAAACCTGCTGGACTGCAGTTGTGCACCGAGGCCGAACTGTTACTCCGTGATGATCCAGAGGAGCAGATGCACTCTGAAGTGGAACGTTCAATCCTAACACGATGGTCACGCACTGCATGAATCTGTGATGCTGTAACCAGATATTTAGTGAGCCTTAAAGCCCAGTAAAGTCTCAGAAATGCCCCGGCAGTCACCTCCTTCCTTCCTGCAGTCGTGACAAACACGCCAACATTTAGGTCTGAAAATCCAGGATTTCTTTGGCAAGTTTTCCCAAACTTGTGAGAAGTGATTCAGGTGGAGGTGAATATTTTTGCAGCATCTCTGTGTGAGTTATTCTACTTGTTGTTAGTATTTTGGCTGCTGTGACAGTATTTCCCCACATTTTAAGGTAAACAAAGTCTTTTCATATGTTATCTTACGAGCTGAGTCGGACTGACGAGAATCCGTGTAATTAGATTAAAGTTTGGGACTATTTCATGAACCACTCTGGGACTGAGTTTGGGTGGCAGATGGGCTGAATATATAAGTAGTGTGTGGATTTTGTAAGGATGCAACAACTGAAATAATATAATGAAATTACGGGAGTTTTGTGGGAGATGGTTTTGAAACCTGAGAACTCTGGAAGTGTTGGTGGATGTTTGCAAAGTTATTTTATATATTACAAGCGCTGCTGGAGCTTTAACCTCTCTGAGGCCAGAACGATAGAAAACCTCCTCCATGGGTCTGAAAATATTGTGCAATTTAGGAAATGTAGTGGTAACATTGACGCTACACAGAGCAGCAAATAAGCCACGCCCACAGGCTTTACTGCACTTCCTGAATCCTTTTCATGAATACAAAAACATCCTTTAACCTCGACGGTGAAGACGCAGTGATGACGAAACCGACCACGAGGCTAGACGCCTGATTGGGCTCAGGTCCACCGTCACCTCCGATATTTGCTTCCTTATGATTTAATCAGAGCAGCATGTTGAGAAATTAGAGAAAACCCCTCAGAATAGGAAACAAAGAGCCATGAAGGTCACATGTGGGGAGGATTTCAGCCCAGGAGAGGGTGAAAACACCAGGGAGAGGTTAGCCTGACATTCACAGGCTGCACGCAGGTGATCAGGTGAGCTCAGGTGAGCCCAGCAGGATGAAGCTGAAGCTTACAGAGACAAATGGGCTGTTTTAAAGTGTAAATCTGACATTCCTGCAACTCTTAAGCTGAAATCAAGGAACAGCAGCGTTACTCAGGCTCGAGCTGATGCAAAAGCACCTCAGAGGAGCGTCACTGCAGTCCTGCTTCTCTTAAACAGCTCCGAACATTTCAGAATAGATCTTTAAGATTGTGCTGATTTTAAAGCGTGTCTGCTCCCAGACGGTGATCCCATCACAGGCTTAGATCCTCCAGCCTGGAAAAGGGTGAAGGAAAAGGGTCAGCACTGCTGCCTCACAGCAGGAAGGTCCTGGGTTTGAATCCACCTTCTGTGTGGAGTCAGTCAGCAGGTGTCCGCAGACCCGAGCCGCCACCTTCCTCCCAAGGAGCGATGAGCTGAAACGATTCCCTCCATCACCTCAGCCTCCACATGTGGGAATTTTGTGTACACGTTACAAACTGAACAAAGAATCTCGTCTCCAGAAATCAGAAGGTCAGAGGTCATTTGGCCTCCCACTGTGTGTCACGTAGTTCAGAATATTTTTTTTAACTTTTGTTTTTATCAAAATAAATTTCCCATCGACATGAAAAAACGACTCTGACCCTGAAGCCTGGAAAAACTTCTCTGTGAGGAGTTTCCCAAAAGCTTGTTTTATATCCCGTTTACATGAGGACAAAAAGCTGAAACACACCTGTGCAGGTGTGGACGGGACTGAAGACGCACTGCAAAGTTAGTCCGAGGCGGTTTCTGCATGTTTCTACAATATGTTACAGTTTAAATGCTTTTATTTAAGAGCACGCTGTCCGGAAACCAGCAGGTGGCGCGAGGCTGCCACGCCCATCTTCTACTTCCTGGCGCCAAACTGTGAGGATGGCACCGCCCCCGACTTCTAACTCCGCCTTCAGAGAGAGCCGGACCACCACCCTCACTGCCACTTTGTCTCTGTGGCCGCCGTGATCCCACCCTGAGAGCGTGGAAGCCACGAAACCCGTTTCAGCTCGTGCTCCGTGTGAACAGCGTTTGCTCCACTTTCATGTGAGCGGGCGCCGTTTTTCAGCTCCGCTCTGTTTCAGAGCAGCTGTTCTGCTGGACGAGCCGGGAATCCACTGGAATACATCAGCGTTTCCATGTTTAACTCTTTGTGGTCTCAGTGAATAAAGTGAGACGCTTTCCCTGCAGAAACCTGGACCTCCGGCTTCTCTCAGAGGGAACGTAGATGTTTCAGGAACGCCGACTCCTTCCTGAGTGCACGCTGGGAGCCTCACAGTGTAACTCATAATTTAAAGAATAAATAAGGTGTCCATCATAAATCCAAATACAGACCGCATTTAATCATTTCTGTCCACCTGTGAGCCACGAGGTGTCTGATTGGTGGATGTGTGATTGGCTGCCTCATTAATCTTACTGTAAGTGTTTAACGATGAGGCCTCAGACCTTAAAGGTGAAGCTGCTCTCCGTCACACAACTACAGCGGCATAAACACACCTGTGACCATCTTCAGTGCAACAACAACACAAAGAGCCAAAACATTAAGCACACAGAGTGGCTAAAAAAGCAGTTTATGAAACAGCAGGAAAAAAAATCGATACAAATTCAATAAAAAGCTCATTATAAAACAATGAAAGTGACTCTAGTTGTAAATTTGCTCAAAAACTTAATAAAATAAACAGAAATCACAAGTTTGACCCCCCCCCATCCAAATCCTTCTGAATCAGACGTGTTTGAACTTTCACACCGTCGTCCCTGCAGCTCAGATCAATAAAGCT
>VUQJ01023971.1:38919-54046 GCA_015108635.1 Andinoacara biseriatus
GCCCGCCAGACCCCCCCCCCCCCCCCCCCGATTCCTCTCAGTAGGATGATCCAAATCAGATTAATGTACCTTATGTAGCGTTTGTTTGTGTCTGAATGATCTCAGCTTTCAGCACCACTGGAACCAATTAAAATCACAAACTTTTATTTTGAAGGTCAGATGGGAAGTTGATAAATCTGACTGATCTCCAACCATGTGACCTCTGATGGGCTCAGTCCAAACCTCACCGACTATAAACTATGAATCAGTCCAAATATTTATTTTCATTCTATTTTTTTTTTTACAAGACTAAAAATCAAACTAATATCAGCCAGAACGACTTTTAATAAAAATAACTGAGCTCGAAGGCACACGAGTAAAACCAGACTGCAGACAAATATTCTCATTAGGAAACGAGCTGCTGATCATTCTCATCATTAATGTTTGTTTTAAAGGATCAGAAATGTATTTGTTGGACCAACGATGACAGTCTGATCAGGTGATCATGTGATTGTAAAATATCCAGTTAGAACCAGCAAACACTTAAATTTCCCTGCTGTAAATAAGCGCTTCATTTATTCTGCGATTTCTCAGTGACATCATTTGAAGCTCTACGTGTGATTGGAGGACCGGCAGCTCCCGTGTCTCAGATAAAGTGCACGATCAATCGCAGAGAGATCGGTTCTCTCTGCAGCGTTCCCTCCATCTCCAGGAACGCTCTGCTGGAGCCTCACAGTTTGGCTCTCGGCGTTCGCTCCAGCAGCGTCCTCATGTCCAGCAGCGCGTCCGCCACGGCCCGGGCCAGCTGTGCCGCGTTCGTTTCCTCGCAGCTGTTGAAAGCCGACACGGCGAAGTTGATGTGGTCGTTCATGGGGTTGTAGCACACGCCGTACCCGTTTGGCACGACCGGGCCGAAGCACATGACGCAGTCGGTCTTAGACGGGACCTTTTTGATGAAATGAGAACGTAGCGGTTAGCTTGCAGGAAGTTAGCGGCACCGCTGAGAGAGCAGCGAATAAACAGCTGATGTTTTTTGTCCTGATTAACTCACCTGGACAGTTTGTTGTTTAAGTTGCAATAAAAAGTGATACGAGTACATGAAAAAGTCGACCAACGCACGCTTAAGGTCATAAGGTCACATGTTGCACCTGCATGGGTTACTTCAGATTACTGTTGCATGCTCATATAGACCCCCGCTCCGTACCTGGCTGGTGGACAGGCGGTAGTGTAAGGCTTTAGCGTAGGCGGCGTCGTTGAAGACGTCGGGGACGGAGAGGTTTTCCTCCATGGCCTGCATCTTCAGGCCCAGCAGGTGTCGGTCGATGGCCTGGCCGCTGATCGCCTGCGAAGGAGAGATGGCGCAAAGACGGATTCGTTAAGTACTCGGTTACTTTCTGCACCCACGTGCTGTAGATGTCTGGCTAGCATGATTTCACAGTTGGACCTCCAAGAGTCCCGGTGCTGCGAGGACTCACCACGTTGGTGTATGACCTGTGAGCTTTTACAGCTTTCTCCATCAGATCTACTTTTTCTGAGTTCTGAGGAAGAACATGGGACATCAACTCATTAAATCGGTTCATATTCATTTGATGAATCAAGTATTAAAACGACTCATTAAATCAGATTTAAAGCTGTGGCTCCTGGCTGCTGTGTGATGACGTTGGTGCTTTAATGGCGGCCGACCTGTTTGCCGGGGTCGTCGAAGGCCCTGACGAAGGCGGCCGAGGCCCACGAGGCGGATCGGATCGTATCTGTGCGGCCGAGTCTGAACATCCGCAACGAGGCGCTTTCATATGTGGCGCAGCAGTTCTGGTACATCCTGCAGAGAGGGGAGGACGTCTGTGACCCACAATGCACCACTCACACTCACACCTTAACCAGGGCAGCAGCCATGACGGGGGAGAACGTCACATATACAAGCGTCTCAAAACTGGCCCTCGGCTTGCACGTCCCATTTTTTATTTTTTCCCAGCAGGAGGGCTCAGATCCAGGAACGGCAGGGAAAAGCTGGTCAATTTTCAAAACAAAAGCCTCTGAGCACACTAAAGGTTCTGCTTCTGAAACGCCGGACCTGTCGATGACTTCCAGTGGAGAGGTCACAGACCTCTGCAGGGGCCAGGCGAGACACACTGTGAACACACAACTATTTACTCTCACAATCACACCTACGGCCAATTTAACATCACCTGCTGAGCCCTGTGGGAGAAAATTCCATGCAGGCACAGAAAGAAAACCAGGAACCTTCATCATGTGAGGCAACCGCTTGGCCACCCTGCAACTAGCCTTAACGGTCATCTCTGGGTTTGTGCGGCTCAGAACTTGGACAGCAGGAAGTCTCCTCACAGACGGCTGGAGGAGGTGGACGTGAGAACCTCTGAGTGCAGACATCAGCCTCTCTTCCACCTGCCAGAGCGGGCAGGTGTGCTAACACTCGTCTACACTGAAGACGTCTAACTGACCATTTCATGCTGATCGTCTCCTGGCCCGACTGTCCCGAAACTCTACAGGTTCATGCATGAAAAAGCCCGTTCGAGCGCCTCACCTGTAGTAGGCCAGCTGCAGCGCCATCTGGATGAAGGCGTCGGGACTCATCTTGTGGGCTTTTGGGATGTTTTTACCAAAGTGGTCAAAAACTGTCACCCTCATGTCCAGATCCTGGGCCAGTCTGTAAGGGAACGTGTGAGTGACAGTCAGGTCTGTCGGAGCTACAAAGGTCATTTAGATCAGTGAAGCGGCCTGAAAGTTTAAGCCATCCTCACGTGTTCATGCTGTTCTTGGCCTCCTCGATGTCCTCCTTGATCTCAGGCGTGATGGAGAAGCGTAGTTTCTGTGGCATGGGTAAAGGAACCATTGGAGACCGGACCATCTCCGGCTTCCTCCTGTTACCACAAAGGGAACAAACACACAGAATCGGTGTTTAAGCAGGAATCGGAGCCGTGGCTGTGACGGCGCAGCAGAGAGGAACTAAAAGCTTTAGACACGTGTCCAATCCAGCTGTGGTGACCCCGCCCACGCCGGCGGCTCTGAAGGGTTTCCAAATCATCTGTGACCCACTTACGTGTATTCTACAACGTGGTCGATCAGGGCCACGATGGGGGGGCCTTCAGCTGGAGCGTGCTCGTAGTTCGCTCCACAGGTCCCGTCCTCTCCAACAATAAACTGAAAGAGACGAGAATCCTTTAGGGAACATTTCACTGAGCGCCTCATCATCGGATTACAGTATCCACACTTCCTGTCTGTGGTAGAGCCGAGGAAAGGCTCAACCAGGGTGAGGAGAGCAGGCCTTGCTGCAGGAGACGAGTCCAGACATCTCAAATGTCTGAATGCATGAAGACACGCGTCCTCACCAGGTTTTACAGGGAGAACTGTGCTACAGAGGAAACCAGCCTCCCTCCTCTCAGAGAAGCTTCAGTTACAGTTTCTGCAGAAACACCCAGAACTGATGTTTATAACGTTATAGAGATTAAAGCTTCATCTTTTCTGCTGTAACACCTGAGTGATCAGCACCTACACATTCAGCTCAGCGTGCACGCTGTCCAATGAGGTCCGAGTCTTTTGCGTTTCTGCGGGCTCACCTGCAGCGTCTTGTCGAACCAGCGGTTCCCACTGTTCCACTGGCTGCCTCCTCCGTGCAGCATCTGGACGGCGGCACGGCTGCGGTACATCTCACCGGACACCCGAGGCATCGCTCCATCCAGACACAGCGTGAAGATGCTCCTCTGGATCGCCAGCACCGACTCTTTGTTGGTCTCATCTGGACACAAAGTGAGCAAACATTTACAGACCTGTGATGCTCTCGTCCTGCGTTCAGTGTCCCGCTCAATCACCTTTGACCAGGTTGAGGTAAGCTTTGGCCCACGAGTCCCGGTGCTGCGTGGTGAGGATGCCGACGGGCTCCGAGCTGGACTCCGCTGAGACGTTGCAGATCCTCTCCAGCTGCACACAGAGCTGATCTGAGGTCAGCGGAGTCCCGTCGCTGTTGTACACGTCCAGCACGAAGAACTGGATCCAGGTGGAAGAAAGACACAGAAGGCTGGTCAGGGATCAGTTTTCCAGGTGTCTGGATGCTGTGCTCTCTGCAGGCTGATGCCTTTCCAACATATTCTTCCAATAGTTCCTGATCTAAATCAGGAACGCAGTGACAGAGCCGGAACTTTGTGGGAACTTTTTCTGCCATTCTCGTGTTTCTGAACAAGCCTGATTTTTACTGAACACAGAAATGATGAAACTAGAAGAACACTCAGAGGCAGAGTCATCCTTCTATAACAGGAGTGGATTCGGGTTCATCACTGAGAGGAACCTGGTTCGAATCTCCGGGCTGGCATCACCCTGACCCCCCAGGTTGAATCTGTGTATGCCATTTACTCCATGTGGGTTAAATGCAGAGACTGAATTTCACTGTATGTGACCAATAAAGTTCTTTCTTTCTTAACATAATAAAAAAGCAAAGTATTGAAGCTGCTTTCACGATCTGGATTCTGCTCTGATGATTGTTGTTGATTGATGTGCGGCTGCAGGAAGCTGCTTACCTGGAAGTTGTGCACTACGGTGATGTGTTTGGGGGGCCGCGAGCTCTTGGCGTGGTTCACCACCGAGTCCCTCTTCAGACCGGGGATCCGGCAGGACGACAGGACCTCGTAGTACTGATTCATGCAGAGAGGCTTCCCTCCCAGGTACTCGACTGGCAGAGTTTCACTGAAAGGCAAATTTATATCATCCTTTGTTTCAACTGTCAAACTGATTCAGCGACACGTGGGCTCATTAAACCTTTAACGTCATCCCTGCTCAATAAAAGCTGCGTTACTCACTTATCGATCATTGTCTTGAAGTCCAAAACGCCCGCTATCAGTTTGGCTGCAAACCTGAAGAGCGAGAGAGGAGATCAATATTAGTTACAGATTAACTTATAAAAACAACTCTTATCTTTGAAATAACCGTGTGTTCACTGAGGGGAAAAAATTAATTTAGCCTAAAAACATGAAATGTAATCAAAATGATTTCTTCATCATGTCTTGTAAAAATAGCCAAAAATAAACTATTTTATTTAAACAGATCCAACCAGACTGTAGAAACAAATGATGGGGTCACAGTCATGTGACCACAATTAGGTCCAGGCTCATCCTGTCACTGATGCACTTCTACCCACGACTCCGTTTCAGAACTCCAGACTGCCGTGAATAAGAAGCCCATCGACACCGAGAGCCTGTTCGGGATCCAGAGACTCGAAACATCTGGAAGAAGCTGCGTGTGATTACCTGATCTGTCCTTTCTTATCGCTGAAGTTCATGTGGGGCAAAACCAACCCGGGACTCGAATGGACAACCACAGGAAGCCGATAGTCAAGGTAAGCAACCTGAACCCACCACTGTGACAGCTGCAGACACACACACACACACACACAGATCCAGGTAAGGGGCACAAAATAACTTTAGTTTTTTCTTTAGAAGAAGAAGAAGTGGGACTTATAACTTGTATAAACAAGAGTGCAGAAGAAAATGATCCAGCTTCAGTCAGTTTTTTCTACTCTTGGATTGTATGACCTCATGGAGGGGTATCCCTTATATGGTCATCTCAGGCACAGAAGCCCCACCCACCTGCTGTTTACAGGGGGCAGCTATGCAGAAGAAAGCTGGCTTAAAGGGGAGGAAATAAAGCTGCTTACTTCAAGCAGAGGATGCACTAAAGGCCCAGGGAAGATAAATTAGGAGGATTTTGAGCAAAGCTACTGTAGTAGAGCCAGGAATGAACAGCACAGGTCTACTTTAATATTTATAGGACCAAAGCTGCAAAGGAAAGACAAAAGTGTCCAAATATCCAGATTTTGAGCTCACCCAGTTCTCAGTTTTGGACGCCCTCTTCTCCAGGCCCCTCTGCAGCCTCTCTCCAAGCCCCCCGACTCGCTGAAACTCCTCCAGCAGCCCTTTGGTGTGCTTCAGCTCGTCCGCCTCCACGATGGGCTCCAGGGCGGTGAGGTATCGCTCACAGGTCTGCTGCAGAGGGGGGATGGGCAGGCAGGGCAGCCCCTTCTGGTGGGTCAGGTATCGGCCGGAGACCCGAGTGGCCGATACTGGTTTGACCAAGAAACTGGCCTTCAAAAAGCTGCAGGGCTTCATCATCCCCACCTTTAACAGGGGCATGAAAAGATTAAGACAAAAGGTTTGAGTGGCAGTGATGTCAGAAATAATCCTCTTTTCAGCTGCTCCCTTTAGGGGGCGCCACAACAGATGGTTCCATCTCACCCTATAACTCTAGCATCTTCTTATGTCACACCAACCATCTGCAACCAGCAGCTCCATCTTAAACCTCCATTGTCCAGAATCTCCACCCTCCCTCCTCTGCACGTGTCCAAACCATCTCAGCCTCTCTGACCCTGAGCTGTCCCCCTGATAGACTCTTTCTAATCCATCCTGCTCACTCACAGTCAACATCTGAGCACCTTCAGCTCAGCCTCCTGTCTTGTCTTGCAAATTATTTTCATTCGTCTTCCCTCCAGAGCGTACCTCCATGTCTCCAGGCTCTCCTCCACCTGCTCTCACTACTCATCACGACTTCATCTTCAGACATCAGTCCACAGCGACTCCTTCCTGTCCTCACCTGCCAGCCTATCCATCACCACTGCCAATGACAAGGGGCTCAGAGCCGCTCCCTGATGTAATCCCACCCAGACCTTGAGTCCATCTGTGACTCCTTCTGCACACCTCAGAACTATCTCCCTGTCCTCATGCATGTCCTGCACCACCCTCACACACACTACATCACCAGAAGTACCCCGAGGTGTATAAACCAAGCACCTAGCATGCAGACTGCTTCTACAAACATTAGTGAAAGAATGGGTCGCCCTCAGGAGCGGGTGGGCCGACATCATATTAAACCCTATAGATTAAGAATGGGATGTCACTCATATTCATGTGTGTGTGAAGGCAGACGAGCAGATAATTTCGGCAGTACAGAGTACTTCTCTGCCACTCCTGACTTCCTCATTAAGTACCACAGTTCCTCTCTTGGCACTCTGTCATATGCAAACATCATATCTGCAAACATCATATCTGCAAACATCATATCTGCAAACATCATATCTGCAGTGCTCTCTCTCAGCATGAAGCCATACTGCTGCTCACTGACCGTCACCTCTCTCCTTAACCAACAACTCTTTCCCTCATCTTCATGGTATGGCTCATCAGCTTCACCCCTTTGCAGCTCTGCACACCACCCTGGCTCTTGGAAAACTCCTCTGAACTCAATAAAAATGCATCATCATGAGGTGCGGAAGTTTCATAAAGTGCCATCACAGCAGAAGTGCTCAGAGGATCATCAATAAACCAATAAAACCAGATTATGGGAAAAACGGGCAGTATTTATTTAAATTATGTTTACACATGCTAATCTAACAGTTTAACGCCTTTTATGCTTAATCCGCCGTACATATGATCGGCCTACAACAAAGACTGCGGTCAGTCATGCTGGTGTCTCTGCCTTTGATCTGAACTCACCTTTCACCCACTTCTGTTAGCCGATGTCAAATAGTAGCTACAGCTAACGGCTAACAAACGGGATTCTGTGAGCAGAGGGGAGCTAGCTAACTTACCTTAGCTGAGGAAAAACGTGCTTCAGGTGAGTTAATTATTGCCGCTGTCACGAATCCCGTCAGTGGGTGAAAGCTGGCTCCGAGCCGGCACAAACAAACCCACCGTGAGTCCGCTAAAGCTGCCCTTACTCACCGCAGATCTGCTGCAAATGCCCCACATTCTGCAGCCGGAGGTAGAAACGCCCACCAAAACACAGGCAGAAGTCCTGCGGAGCTCCGCGTCCGGCCAGCAGGGCTTCACTCAGCCTTATTTTCTCTGTTTTATCCGGCGCTGCGCCCTCACTGCACCACCTCCCTGCAGTTGCTCCTCAACGCTTTATCTGCTAAAGTTACTCAACTGGAAAACAGCCCAGATACCTTAAATAAGTGGGAGGAGTGGCTGTTAGTACGCGCTTATAAGTACAAATTCAATGCGATTTCTTACTTTTTCGCTTTACTTCCACTATACGACAGCGGTAAATATACTTTAAGCCCTCACAAAGTTTGATTTTCAGCACCTGGAGCAAAATAATCTGGGCTGTCACTCAGTTGGCGAACATATGGGGGCAGTAATGAGTAATGAGCCTACCGGGGAATAACCCCACGAAGAAGACAGTCAGGCTCGCCATGGCGGAAACAGAGCAGCAGTCAGGTAAGGCTCGGGTGGATGCTAGTGCTCACCGTCAGCAGCGCTTCGTGCATTGTTTACTTTCCGTTTTAAAGGCGGTGACGGGTATAAAGGAGACTTTAGGGCCTGGTTTCCGGTGAGTTCCGGAGGCTGCGCGCTGTCCACACACTGCATGCAGGTTCCCTACCTGGGCTGGTTGGATTTGAACCCTGTGCTGCAGATATGGAGATGTTAGCAAACTTTAGCAGCCGCTGACACACCTACGGTCTCCTTACCTGAGTGTCTGTGACGTGTGAGCTTCACACAGTGAGGGAAATGTACTCAGATTACTTCTGACCGCTCACCCGAGTCAGCACATCGATTAGTGTTGCGTTTAAAGGACGGTTCAGTTCTTAGTCTTTAATAAACTTGATCAAAACACAGTAAAAAGATTATTCAGTTATTTTACCCATACTAGCCATAGATGTCAGTTAGCAGCAGAATGGAGTCATGCTAAAAGAGCGCTGCAGATGTGATGTAGCTTTGATTGTGTTGATGGAGAAGTTTAGAGAAGGTCAGAAGAAGCTGCTCTGTCTCTTTGTGGATGGAGAGAAAGCAGATGATGGGATGCCAAGAGAGGAGCTGAGGTACTGCATGAAGTGTGGCAGGATGGTGCAGGACATGTATGAGGACAGTGGTGAGATGTGAGGTAGGACTGACTGGTAGGTTGTGGACTGTGATGTTTGCAGGAGCAGGTGGAGGTACACTGGAGAGGAGAGGAATGAAAGGCAGCAGAAGAAAGAATGTGTGTGAATGAGAGGGAGGCAAGTGTACCAGTGAAACTGGAAGGAGTAGAAGAAGTAAAGGTGGATGAGTTTAAATACCTGGGGTCAACCATTCAGTGGAATAGACCTGTGCACAAGAGAGGTGGAGAAGAGATTGCAGGGTGGAGTGGGTGGAGATGAGTGACAGGAGGAGAGCAGTATGAGAGAAAGGGAAGCTTTACAAGATGTTAGTGATACCTGCTGTGATGTATGGTTTGGAGACGGTGCCCCTGACAAAAAGACAGGAGGCCGAGGTGGACGTGTTCAGATGGTCATTGAGAGTGACCAGGATGGGTAGAAATGAGTACACCAGAGGTGGAGTGGTTTAGAGACAAAGGATGTTTTAGATAAAGCTGCCAGGCAGGAAAAGAGGAAGACCTCAGAGGAAGTTCATGGATGTAGTGAAGGAGGCTATGCGGAGGGTTGGTGTAACAGAGGAGGATGCGATGGAGATGGATGATCTGCTGTGGGGACTTCTAAAGTACCCAAAGTAGATGATTAACCACAGACTGTATATAAAAGATGGAAATAGCTACTGCGTCGTCAGCACTGGTTTAAAAATCTTTTTTGAAGCTTTGAGGTGAGCTTTTTGAAACCAGATGTCCCAAGTGAGACACCGACACACAGTAGCAAATTTCTCCTAATTTTTTATTCCAAACATGACCATCATTTAAAAAATAAACATTGTATCAAATAAGATTTAAAAATAATAATCGAGCACATGAACTCGTCAGTAAAGTGTTTACTGAGGTCATGAATCAAATTTGAAGTAGGGTCATTTTCAGACTAATTTTGGCAACCAGCTGTCGCCCCCTGCTGGACATTAGAGGGAATGCAGGTTTAGTCCTTGGACTACATAGAAAAGATAGACACACCCACTGTGATGTCACCCACTTATTTTGGATGGCTGCCACCAGTTTGGGTATTTGAAGCCAGAAGTGACCATATTTGGATGAGAGGGTGACGTTATTAGTCGATGCTCGGGGACTGGTTTGCTTATAGAGCCTCTAGTGGACATTAGAGGAGCTGCAGCTGTTGGTGCTGCACCTTTCAGCCCCAGAGGTTGTAGTTTGGTTCAGAGCAGTCTGCGGCCTGAACTTTTGGCTCGTAGGGATTACTTGTGCATGCACTGACCTCATAAAACTGTACTGAATTATTTTTTTAGGGTCCACTCCTGAAGATGAAGCCCCTGAAGCGGGGGCCAGCTTCACCTTTATGGTGCCCAAGAAAGAAATCAGCATGGTGCCTGACATGGGAAAGTGGAAGCGATCTCAGGTCAGTTCCTCCCTGTGGGCATGTGAACATGTTAATGTCCAACTTTTCAGGCTGTAAACGAAAACTGTAAATCTGCACCAAGAGGCGTGATTAGCTGTGACTTGGCTGTTATCCTCTCTCGTGACATCATGGCTGAGCACTGGTCTCTAGACCCGTGGCTTGATGGTCTCCATGATTGTCACATGTCCAAAATAGAGGCGAGGTCACATGGTTAGCGGTCTGCCCGCATGTCTGATTAAGCTCTAGTTTCTAACCCGTGTCTTTCAGGCCTACGCTGACTACATCGGCTTCATTCTGACGCTGAATGAAGGTGTGAAGGGAAAGAAGCTCACCTGTGAATATAAAGTGTCTGAGGTACATTATCTGCTGCTTCTCTTGCTTGGCATAAACATTTTTACCCTAACGAGGGAAAGCTTTGCACACAGCACAGGTTTCTCCCTGCAGTCACTGTCCTGTTACGTTTCTCAGACGGTGGAGAAGCTCGTAGATCTTCTGGGGACTCTGGACCGATGGATAAACGAGACTCCTCCCGTCGACCAGCCCTCGCGCTTCGGAAATAAAGCGTACAGAAGCTGGTACGCCAAACTAGACCAGGTCGGTACGCTCACACGTGCAACACGCGTGCTCCCTGTCGCGCCCTGCAGCTCGCAGCTGACGTGTGTTTTCACGTGCAGGAAGCAGAGGTGTTGGTGTCGGCGGTCCTCCCCGCTGATAAATGTGCAGCCGCTCCGGAGATCGCCGTCTACCTGAAAGAGTCCGTGGGAAACCCCACCAGGATAGACTACGGCACAGGTAACGGTGCTTCCTGCCAGCGTTTGTATCTGTGCTGAAAAGTTAGCTTTGAGTAGTTACCAGATGGAGCTATTAGTGCTCCGACGTACATTTGGCTGCTTCCTTCTTCAGAACGGTTCTCACAGCAGGTAACGCCACATGTTGGATTTGTGTCTCACCGGGAATCAAATCAGGGATCTTCTGCTGAAAATCTGTTTTTTCAGTTACAAACAACAGAGAACATTAACGATTTCCTGCTGTGTGTGATATCTGCTGCTCTGTGTTGTGTGTAGCAGTTCTGAGCAGTGCTGTATTTGAAATGCAGACACTGCCCGCAGTAATTAGGACATTCACACGACTCTGCGGCTGGTTTTCGGTCCCATTCACAGCTGAACTTGTTGCTGTTGTTCCACGTGTTGTTCCACATGTTCCTGTCGTTCCTCAGTAGCTCCAGTGCAGCTTCAGAACTCTGCTTCCTGTGGTACCGCAGACACACTCGGGCCGCTCTGCTGTAGCAGAAAACCAGAACCGCTGTTGCGGTCCGATCCAGAGCAGCCTCAGCGGTGAGCCCACGGCTCTGCAGAGCAGCCCTGCAGCTCTCTGATGTGCGTTTGTCTCTTCAGGTCACGAAGCAGCTTTCGCAGCGTTCCTCTGCTGCCTCTGTAAGGTCGGAGCGCTCAGGGTGGATGATCAGCTGGCTATCGTCTTTAAGGTGTTCAACAGGTGAGCAGCATGAATATGCTCTGTTTTATCTTTTTAATGTAAAATGTAATGAAAAGCTATTTGGGAAGCCGAGCATTTTTA
This sequence comes from Andinoacara biseriatus, assembly GCA_015108635.1. Lineage (NCBI taxonomy): Eukaryota > Metazoa > Chordata > Actinopteri > Cichliformes > Cichlidae > Andinoacara > Andinoacara biseriatus. Next base: position 50,744 of record VUQJ01023971.1, read on the forward strand.
AATCTAATGAACTGAAGAGCTCTCGTTTCAAAAACGTTGTTCCAGCTTTCTGATGATGGTGGTGGGGCTCCTGGGAAATCTCAGGGAACTTCTTGGCTAAATTAAAGTTTCTGTTTCTGAAAGTTGTTGCAGAACTTTTCCAGAATGAATCGGTGTTGATTTCTCCGATCGATCTGTGCTGCGTGTTTGCAGGTATCTCGAGGTGATGCGGAAGCTGCAGAAGACCTACAGGATGGAGCCGGCTGGGAGTCAAGGTGTTTGGGGTCTGGACGACTTCCAGTTTCTGCCTTTCATCTGGGGCAGCTCCCAGTTCATAGGTGAGAGCCGACAGGTGTGTTTGTGGAGGGTTTCCCTCTGCATCTGTAGAGCTGGCTGCTTGTTCAAGTCTGACATCATCAGCCATTTCCAAACACTCCTTCATTTCCCAAAAATCCAACAAAATCTGGAAACTTTTTGTGTTTTTGTCTTTGTTGGAGTGTTTGTGTTACCTGCCCCGAGACTGCAGGTGTAAATTTAGCTCCAGCTGCTCCTGAATAAATAAGAGGAAAGAAAATAATCCTTCTAATTTTTACCTGACCAGGTAAAAGTTTGCTCAGTTTGCTCATTTCTGTTTTTATTGCTTAACAATTTTTATTTTTAGTCCTTTTTTTTTATTTGTTCTGGTTTTTGTTATGCTGACTGGGGGGGGGCAGTATCTGTCAGAGTCTCAGTAAATACACAAACTAAAACCTCCAAAATTATGTAACCAAATTTTTTTTTATTTTCATTAGTTTTGGTGATAATATTTATATTCAGTTTTCTTTTTTTATTCGTTTTTATTTTATTCTTTAGTTTTTCAGTAAACTAAAATGTAAATCTTTTACTTTCAGTGTAGTTTTGACTGGGAGTAACTTTATAATGTAAAGTCTGTTTTATTTGTGGCTGTCAGTGACGACGTGGACTTCACGTCAACTCATTCACAAAGAAAAATGAGACGATTTCACTGGCTGGGAAAAGGAAAAGATGGCTGAATTTTAGTGAATATCCAAAGAAAAATAATTTTTCTCGTGTTTGAAAGTTTTAACATGTTTTTGCAGTGGTGTAGTGACTGACTGTGAACACTAGGGGTCCTCAGTCCATTAGCAAACACGGGCCTGCTGCTGCTGCTACCAGGGAACGTGTTATATTTGGGTCAGCCCATGAAAAATCAATCAGTGACCCACATGACCCTCTCTGAATCAGCTGATTCATCATCAGTTACAATAACTTTATTTAATGAAGCGAAGCAGTTTCATCTCCTCAGAGTTTCAGACCCTGAAAAGTTTACATGTGGAAGTTTGGTGCAGTTTAAGGATTTTCCTCCAGTTTTAAGCTCTTGTAACTTTATAATTACAGGATATAGCACCATTACATTCTCAGGGCTGAAAAACATGAATAAGCTTAAAAATAATTCCAGTTTTATTTTTGGAAATATGTACAAAACTTTGGTTACTTACTCACTTTGCAGATCTTTATTTTAATATTACAACCCCAGTGTGAAAGGACCTTGTGTGACATGTAAATCTGTTTTAGTCACAATAGAACTTAGAAAACATACCAAATGTTTAAAGAGGACATTTTATTATTTCATGAAAAATGTTCACTTTGAGTTTGATGGCAGCAACACGTCTGAAAAGGTTCGGACAGCAAAAGACTGTAAAAGTAAGCGGAGGAACATCTGCAGCTAATTAGGTTCACTGGAAACGTGATTGGGTGTAAAAGAGCATCTTAGAGAGGCAGAGGTTCTCAGAAGTACAGCTGGGCAGAGCTTCACCAGTCTGCAAAAAGCTGTTTCCACAACTTGTGGAAGAATTTCAGAAAAATGTTCCTCAAGATAAAATTTCTAATACATGATTGAGAGAATCTGGAGAAATCTCTGTGCGCAGGGACGAGGCTGTAAAGCTGTGATCACTGCAGTAAGAACAGGCCTGATTCTGTCATGGAAATCAGTGCACGGGCTTAGGAACACCTCCAGGAATTCCACAGGTTAAAGCGCCATCGTGCAAACGAGAAGCTGACGTGAACACGATTCAGAAACGCCGCCGAGCCAAAGCTCGTTTAAAATGGACCAAGACAAACCGTTCTTTCATCACCTGAAAGCTTTTGGAGCATCATGAAAAAAAAAAATAGGACAGATAAGACCGCTGAGCAGCTCCTTTATCAGACAAGAACGGGACGACAGTCCTCTCCCAAAAGTCCAGCAGATGCTCCCCTCGCTTCCCAGATGTTCAGGGGCTGATGTTAAAGCAGAGGGAATGCTGCACAGGGGAAAACAAGGCCCGGTCCCAACTCTTGATACCATCAAGTTCAAAATTATCCTCCTTTATCTTTATCGCTGGCCTTGAAGCAGTCCTTCAGTTCACCCTGTCTGAATAGCAAGCTGTTTAAGCTCCTCCTACTTTATGCCCACCTTCTTCTGATTGGCCACCCCTCGTAAACAGAAGTGGGTGGGCCTTCTGTGCCTGAAATTTCTGTCTATGATGTCGTACAGAGTTGTTTGCTTTCTTTTCAATGAAATTATGGAGGGAAGTAGCTTTTTTTTTCTTTTTTTTAAATGAAGTGAACTAAACCTTTTGGTGCCACCTGGTGTTGAGCATGTGCACTTACAGCCCGATCTCCTCCTCAGATAACCCGACCCTGGAGCCTCGGCACTTTGTCGACGAGCGGGTGGTGAACGAGCACCATCAGGACTACATGTTTCTGGAGTGCATCAAGTTCATTAATGAGGTGGGAAAATCACTTTCTTCATCTTAAAGTCAGGTTTGCTTCCACCTGTGTCCACCTGAGTCCCCCTGAGTCACGTTACTCACCTGGTTCAAGGAAATTTGCATCACTGAAGGAGAGAAGATCTCCGAGTTTATGGCCCAGAAAATCTAGTTGTAGGTGATTCCAGTTAATTTTGGGTTCATTTGGTACAAATTTGTTATATTAACCTGACTCAGTGTGTTTGTAGTTCTTCAGATGACCCCTGCACGCCTGTGAAAGCTCAAATTTCATACTTTCAAAGCAGATTATATTCCAGATTATATTTAGATTTTCTTTTTCTGGTTGCCTGACTGTTGGAGGATTACTGCACAGGTACTCTCATTCCTCTCTTGTTCTAGAAATGAAGCAAAGTTTATGTTAAAAACCCACAAATATTCACCGCTAGCAGCCAACAGGACGAGTGGGAGTCCAACCAATAGCTGGAATCAAGTTACAGTGACACATTTTCATTATTGTGAACAGTTGAGTTCACGTTCTCTTTTTCCCCCTCTGTCTAAAAGCAAAGTGTCTTTGAGCTCC
>VUQJ01023976.1:0-12637 GCA_015108635.1 Andinoacara biseriatus
GTGCATGTCTGAGTGTCTCTGGGTTTATTTTGATTATCCGTGTGCATTAACTGTGATGATGAAACTTACTTGCTAGACAGAATGTCTTGTCGAAGCTGCAAAACAAACAGATACCTGTTGGTGTAACAAACCACAAAAGAAACAAGTGAGACTCTCGCTGGACGACAGCATAAATCAACGGATGCATCATAGGCCTCTCCTTATGTCTGACACATAATTTGCTTTAACAAATCTCTGTCCTTGATTTGAATCTGCCCACAGCAGCAAAGTAATTAGCCCCACGTCCCCTCCGGACCTCTACACCAGGCTCCAGAGAAAAGTGTGTGTCTTTGTGCGTGTGCGTGTTTGTGGATTTTTACCTTGTAAATTCCTCTCGCAGGTTATTTGGCTCTGATGAGTAAAATTTCACCCTGAAGAACAGCCTGTATGGCTGACCATCTGAAAGAAATAAAAAAATATCAATCAATCAATCAATCAATCAATCAAATAAAATCTTCTCAGAATTGACTTCACACATTTCATTTCCTCATCTGCTCCATCCATCACCGTCACAAGGTCCAACATCTTTTATCTCACATTTTGCTGTAACCTACTTTCCTAATTCTTTCCTGCTTCTCTTCTGCATGGATCACAGTTACTTTCAAGCTACTGACCTACCACCCTGTGAATAACGCACCAGCTGACAGCTACAACATCCATCTCCCCAGCCCACCCGGCCCGAACCATTCATCCCCTTTTTACAAGCTGATGAGCAAACAAGGGTACGGCTTCTAATGCACATAGTAATCACTGTGTCAACATCTGATAATGCTCCACCTGCTCCCCACTCACTTGCTCCCGCATGCGCATACAGTACACTGCACATTTTCCTACACACACGCAAATAGTCCTAATTAGAAAAACAGTCTGAGGCGACCTGAGCTTACCTCGGATCTGCTTCTTTATAAGCTTGGACATATCCAGCCAGTGCTGAGAGAGAGGATAGGAAGGTGAGAATGAGTTCTATCAGCTTGCTTCGCACAGTGATGGACATGAGAGCTTGTTACTCACTGAAACTTGATCCGTGTCCATGAACTGCAATCCAAAGTAGTCTGCCTCAAGCAAATCTATGTGAAACATGATCTGGTCAAAGAGGTCCTGGCCTTTGGCCTTACTCTAGGAAAACAAAGGAAAACAGGGGGAGAAATTATTATGATTATTTAACCTCCTCTCTTCTGTTGTGGTAAGCTGATCTTCTCCAGTAGATGAACTGAGTCTTTAAAACTGAGTTAGGGGTGTCACCATTTAGGTGTCAGCCTGTTGACGTAGGCTTAAAAGTGAATTAGAAACAGGCTCGGTCTTCACATTGGGAGCAAAATGACTTGTCCTGGATGTGAAAGTGGTTGAGTGTTTGTGTGTGTGTTTGTGTTTGTGTGTGTGTTTGTGTGTGCGTGCTTCCAGGTCGAAATGAGAAGGACAAGCCCCAGAGGGAAAGGCCCTTATTGAGGCCTTTCTCATAAACACACAACCAAAACGAGTCGGTGCACTTAAGCACAAATTGCAGCCGCTTGCCGTAAAATGTATCAGAACATTTTATGAGCGACCCAGTATGAAGACCTAACCCTGGGCTGACCCAAATAAAACACTGTGGGTGTGTAGAAAGATGACAACCTTGTACTTTGGATCCTGATAACCAGCCTAAACTTCCTGGTGGCTGTATGTGAATGTGTGAGGAAATCAGTGGTATTAAGGGATTGGGGACAGAAAGAAATCGCCCCTGCCTATTCTGCAGCACATGTAGTTTAGAGAGGCTGATTGTGGCCTCTATCAAGAGGACATGCAATCACGAGCCTCACAGAGTCACGCGCAACAAGCCGAATATCTCACTCTTCCTGTTGTCTGCGCTCAGTTTCAGGTGACAGACTGAAAAGTCTTACTAGTTGAATACCAGCCCTGTTCAGTGCACTTGTATCAGTGCCCGTGGGAAAAAAAGAGAGCACATGAACAAACTTGTTCCAACACACCTGTGACTAAGCCGGCAGCTCGACAAGCCATGTGTCATTTTCAACCGTAATGTCTTGGCAAGAGCTGCGGCTTTGTATTGGAGCTGTAATCTTGCTGCAGGACAAGAGAAAGGCTCTCTACGCCACAATGCAACGGCCGAGTGTTTTGGAGGTGACGCACACACGCAACAGCTTCGCTGACACACGCAACCTTGAAAATGAAAACATCTTATGAGAAGCCACTTACGCACACGAGCCCACACGCTCGCTCATCATCCCACCTACCCCTCGCACAGCTCGTAGCACTCGTCTGTGACACAGAGTCCCCATAGTGGTAAATCAGATCAGGGAGTCAGGGAATAGAGAGAAAGGAGGAGATGAAGAGAGGGAGAGACAGGAGGAGGTGGAGGGCGCACAGGAGGGAACAAGAGGAGACGAATGAGGAAGCAGAGTGTGAAAGAGTAAAATGATAAGCAAGGGAGCAGGCCACAGAGGGAGTGTAAAAGAAAATTGGGGGGGTGACATAGGGAGCAAGGGAAAACAGAGATTGCTTGAGGAAGATTAGATACAGGCAAACAGAGAAAAAAAAAAGAAAGTGAAAGGAAGATGTGCAAAAGAGCAAACAGGAGGGGGCAGCTTCAGTTATGCCTCAGTTAGAGTTCCCAGCAGTCAGAATGGGGAAGCAATGTGATGAATCTGATGATCATAACACCATCTGGAGCTGCACCACTCACTGTACAGAAAGAGACACACTCACATATACACACATCGATATGACAGGCAATGAAACTTTGGTAAAAGGTCTGTGCTCCAAACTCCAAACTAATCAGAACACTGTTTTCAGTTTGAACTTGGGGCACAACTAACAACGATCTTAAACTGCTGTCATTTTTTTTATATTGTGTAGTGCAAAGTGCCAAAAACAATGCCCCACATTCCAAGTTGAGGTCTCAGTTTTTCATTTCCTTGACCCACAGGCTAAATCCAACAGAAGTCAATGGGAGCCAAAAAGAAATTAAAGTGTCTTCTCGTTTATTTGGGCAGTTAATTAAACTGAAAAAAATCTTGCTATGCCCCTCGTGGATTAATCAACAAGGCTAATTGATTGGGTCCTAATTTGCACCGCATTATTGTTGGATAAATACAGAAGTAAAAGGTTGTAATAAATCCTCAGTTTACACTTCCTCTAACTACAGCTGGGCTCTAATAAACTTGATGCACCAACACAATCATCTCAGACTGGCATTGAACTGCAAACGACTCTGACTCCAGGCTAAATAAATCACAGCATATTAAATTTCAGGACAGTGAATCTGCCTCGCATTTTTTTCTTTCAAGGACCCCCGGGAAGATCCACAAAGACCTCACGGGGCCACACCACTGATGTGCGTTCCCACTTGCGCCGTGTTTACAGCGGACAGGCTCCGGCGCACTCACGGGCAATTCCACGTTGACATCCGTGCCGTCCAGCAGCAGGACGCGGCAGGTGATGGTGGTCCTCGCCGTCCCGGCCGCTGGGATGTGAATCGACGATCCCCCGGTGACCACGGTGGGCGCATGGGCGACCTGCTGCTGGTGGGCCAAGAGCGGGTTGTTCCCGGACAACCCTCCTCCACCACCACCTCCCCCCCCTTTACTGTCCCGCTCGTCCCTCTCTCTCGTCTGGAAGCGGCTCAGTGAGCGGCGGCTGAACGTCCGACGCAGAAAGCCCATCATCTTCCCGATCCACGATGAGAAGAGGTCCGTATTGTGTCCGTGAAAACTGCTCAGCACAACAGTGGCTGCAGCCGGGGTCCTGCTACTGCTGCCGCCTCCTCCTTCTCCTCCTCCTCCCCGGGGTGAGGAGTCACTCAGCAGGCACGGAGGAGACTTCAGGGCTGCCGATCAGTCCTCGGGCTGGATGTCGGGAGCAGCGGGGGACTCCAGCCGCATACTAATGAAACTAACACAGGTCGACCACCGAGGAGCCAACCAGTTGATTTCCAACCATTCAGCTCCTTGTGAACACCAGGACTCACGGAAATACAAGCAGCCCTCCTCTTCTTCCTCCTCCTCCTGTCCTGTCCTCTCCCGTGCACCTGCCGCCTGTTTCGCTCGCTGTTGCGCACCGACTCCAAAATCCCGGAGAAATCCCGTCCGACGCTGCGCAGTGGGAACCCCTAAGTCACAAGGGGCCGAGGAGGGAGGAGGAAAGTCTCACCACCTCTGGACCGGACCTGACCCCGGCGGCTGTTGTTTCTTATTCTCGCCGGCCAACCGAAACTAGTCTACCTCGCAGGTAAAAGTCAACCAGCGAAAACTGGACAAACAGCGTGATCTGCGCCTGCGTAAAAACACGGCACATAACAAACTTCTGTTTCTCCTGACTGGCCGACCCATCAATGCCAGCAAACCAGCGCCACCTGTCTGCCAGGGACGCGCCTGGGATGGGAATAAATGAGAGCAGATCATTACTTGGTTCCAAAGGTGGGGTCCCCGGTGCTTCAGGGGCTTCTCCAGCGTAATGATGAATGATGATGTTCTTCAGAGTCCTGCCCACAACTTTACAAGTAATTCAATCACAGTTTCAATCAAACTTTTGTAGCGCTGCATCTGCCATACAGTATAATGCGATTCAAAAAGGGCTTTACAGACCCACAAGATCCACCGAATGCAGTTACACAATATGAGACCAACGCACACAAAAAGTACATTAGATCTATAAAAATGCTGTAGAATAGACACCATCCATCCTACTTTTATTGAACCTACTTGAATCTTAATTATCTGATTGTACTAATAATCAAAAATCAAATGAAATATCTGCAAACACAAAGTCTCATAGCTAGGATTAAGAAAATTGGAGAAAATGCTAAATTCTTCCCCTTTTTTGTTAAGTAAAACTGAAATCAAGTCAGCATTTATTGCTATTTTTTGTTTCTATTTTGAAGCATATCATAAATCTGAAACAGAAACGAGATATATAGATTATACAAAAAAAGCTACTTAACTCAGTCTCAAGTTATACATTTATCAAATAAATGTACACGCCCTACTTTTTGAACTCCTTTTTAGACTTTCTAAAACATGACCTCGTTCTATATTTTCCCCCGCTTTGTCACCCTGGAGCTTCTTCTCCTGTAAATATATACTTTTTTTTTTAACAGCAGTCTGAAACTATAACCACTGTGGAAGTATTGTGGTATTGTGCTCATTAATGAGCATTTAAACAGCTTTATACTGTATCCCCATAAAAAAAATAGAAACATGGCTGTGAATGACACATCCCATTAAAACATCATCATCATCATAAACCAGCAGAGATGCCGCAGTCCTCCCAGCAGTATCACAGTTTGTTAATATTTTGTCATAACCATGCCGTTTAGGCTGATTTGTGAGGCTGAGATAGTTTCACTGATATGATGCCAGCTCAAGCTTTATTAGGAATGCCACTCTTTACCTCAGCTAGCAGCTTTATTCTGCAGGGAAATGTGGAAAAGGCTTGTAATTTAAAAAAAAAATGTCAACATAAAGAGTGCCATTTCTTCAACTATCACGGGAAGGGACAAAGCAGACACATAGGTATAAATCAGTGTTTATTGTGTGTCTTAATAATTTAACAGTGATGAACAGTGATGAATTTGGCGTGTTGCACCACCATGACTTTATCTGCTGTAATGTTCTAAGGTCAGCCTTGATCTTCATCTCTAGACTCACAGACAGACTACAGATTACAACAATCCCGGTCGCTTCTGCTTCCCCGTTTGATCCACCGACTGAGAAGCGTCAGTCTAAGGCACATGTAGCTTAATAGGTAGAGGCACCAAACCTGAGTGGCCTCTTGTTCAGAAATTAGCAGCAGCTCACGTCAGTCTTACATCAGTCTCTATGGAGACCACAGCCTCTATAAACTTAATGCACTTTCAGCAAAAACTAAGGCTGGCTAAGGTGTAAGATTCATACTCTCACACAGATAGGCAGATCATAAACAGCTGTGATGTGCAGCGAGGTTCACTCTCATTATCGAAGTCTGTATTATCCAGTCCTATAAGAGTTGAATCAGTTTGTGTAGCTCTGTAGGTCTCTCTGTGGAAGTTGTCTGCTATGAAAAGAGGCAGAAAAGTGTGATTGTCTGGTCCTGGTGCTGATTTGGGTTATGGTGCTGCAGCTCTCTCCTGTTTCTCTTTGTAGACTTGGAGAATTGCTTCACACACAAACTGGAACTGAGACTGCAACACATGAAACACAAAATAATATTAGTTAGCAGACAACAAAGCAGTTTCTGATATGATAATGCTGGCAAAATACTGTAACTTTCTTAAAGGCATGGAACTCCATGTAGAGAGCATATTAACAAATAAAACAGTTACAGTGAGTCTGTAATTTTCAGAAGATGATGGTGCCAGGATGAAGAGTCAGAGGAAAGAGACATACACAAAACCACACATGTGACATTAGATGGAAAGTCAGGGGTCATCAAAGCCACTAAATGTGTGTATAAACCTTTAATGCAATGCATGCAGCATTTTGAAGATGCACCAAATCAGAGGAGTAACCAAGAGAACAATGTCACTCTGAGTAAAATAAGTGCTGAGGTGAGACTGATAAAAGCTCCTGAACAGCTACTGAGACGCCTGTTAGTGCAATTGATTTGTCAGCTATAAATCTGTGTCCTGTTTTCAAAGAACTGCATTACAGGTAAGAGTCTGTCGGGATGGTTAAGAAACCTCAAAGACCAGAAAGATGAAAATTTTCATGACAAGAAGAAAAAAAAACAAAAACAATAACAGAACAATACCTGCATCATCTTCCGACATTAAAGGACGTCCTCTGACTGTGCATGTTTCCATTACTGATACACAAACATATGAGGAAGTGTTGAGGAAGGAAGTGTTCCATCAGCACAAAAACATCAGAGAGATGAATCCTCAGGGACCGGCTCTCCTTTCCAAAATAAGGGTGATAGTGGTAGCAGCAGAGGCTCAGGAGCAGGCTTATGACTGGAGGTCTGCCATATTCCCAGCACTGCCTCCAATTGCAGCAATGAGTAACACTTTTCCTCTCCTTCGACAGCTACCACTGAGGTGCCACAGAGCACGGCTTCTAAGCCCAGGTTGCGCTAGTGAAACTTCTCATCAGCAGCCATCAGTATAATACAATAGCAGTCACAAGGCTCTGTGAATTAATTAGGGTTACAGATGGCAGGAACCAGCAGATGTCCACATCTGTGACAGTGGGCTTATAAAAGGGTAATTCTGGAAACAGTTAGTCACCCCTCTCTTTCTAAAAACTCCCATGGAGTTTCACAAGGTGCTTTCAGAGAAAACTTTTAAGCATGCAACTCGTTTTTTCAGTCACAAAGAAGTCCTCTAATAAACTGCATTCTTAAAAAATGAAACCAACTAGCTAACCTCGATATTATTAAAATTTGGATGTTTAACATGAAGCTGTCATTTTTACTGGTTGACCAACATTCCTACCCTCACCTACGGCGGCCAAGAGCTGTGGATACAAGTGGTAGAAATGTGCTAAATGCCTCTAGCTCAGAATAGAGCAGAAATGTGCCAACTGAGGTGTTTCAGATGATCCTGATATCGCCTGCCTGGTGAGGAGTAATGGGTATGCATCAAGACATCGATGGAAACCCAGGACACTCTGGGGAGGAAACCAAAGTTTGGAACTTCCTCCTGTAAGTGCCGGAGACAGTGGCATGGAGAGAGAGGTCTGGGCATCTTCGATAAGACTGCTGCTCCAGTGACCCGGATAATCGGAAAGTACTGATAGATGAGAGATGGATTCGAAGGACGCCACAGGGCCAGAAGGAGGGATGGAGCAAAGGTGTAAATGCTAAAAGGAAGCCGTGTGCAGCATACAGAAGCTGGACTACAGTTTGCACCATATGTCAAACCTTCAGAAGTTCCTCCAGAACGAGCTGAATGGAGGTGAGACTGAAGTACTGTGAGCACCTTTTAGACTGCTCACAATCAAACAGCCAATGGAAACAGAAAGCACCTAGAAAATCTCTTCAAATGCAGATTATCATAATGCAATAAAATAAGGAGTTTAATAAGGCAAAGAGCAGTCGCTGAGCATAAAGTCTTGTTCTGTCTCTGTACCGTGGTCTGAACCATCATGGCTCGCTGATCTCTCAGTGTTTTGACAATGTCCAGCGGGAACACGGGTTGACCCTGATCCAACTGAGCCAGCGCTGTTTCCATGGTGATCAGAACACCTGTCCGCCCAATCCCAGCGCTGAAAATGTAATTTAAAACAAACACGACATTAAGTTTAGCGGAGATGAAGGTGTGGGGCATGCTGGCAGAGTTCAATTAAAGTATACCTTGTGTGTATGTGTGTGTGTGTGTGTGTTACCTGCAGTGTACTATTAGTGGCTCTTCACCTTTCCTCCTCTCCCTGACCGAGCTGATGAACAGCAGGAAGTCTGAAGGGTCGTCTGGTACGCCGTGGTCCGGCCACGCGACATACTGCAGGTGCGTGACTGCACGTTCCTCACCCAGCTAAACACACGTGTACAAAAGGAACACACAAATGACAAAGATAATGAGAGATGTGAAAATTAAAGCATTGCATAATCAGTATTTAATATGATGAACATTCAACCTTTTGGGAAATATCCCCACATTAGACAGCGCAGGGGAGCAGGCTCAAATACACTGACATTATTCAGTATGAGGAAACAAAAACCACAGAGAGAGCAGTGGAAACAAAAAAAACAGAGCAAAACAAGCATGTGGCCAATAGGTGACACTGAGATTAGGAAGCGAGGAGGAACACAGAGAGATCAAAACAGGTGGAGAGTAGAGAGGATAGAGGAAAAGACCAGAGCTTTAAAAAAAAAAAATGAAGGCAGGGAAGAGAATGGCTGAGTTGAGAGTTTATAACGGGCATGTGGCCTGTGACTCCTGTGACTCCATGCGGGGATTAACTCGCTCCGCCAGAGGAACAGATGGGCCCACGCAGCAGTATCTGTGTACGCATGTGTGTGTGCATTCATTCTTCATGCCTTCTTGAGCATTATTTGTTTATTTACCTGCTCACCATGGAAAGTGATGTGAAAGCCTTTAATCTGATAATCTACCATATTACAATCAAACGGATAAACGTCTCACAAGGAATCCTCATGTCAGCACATCTGTCTGCTCCCTCCGACACACAAGCAGACTGCGTAATTTGTTGATATTCACTAATGCAAATGCCCACCCACGCACACATACAGACCAAACCACCCACATGGAAGGGGCCTGTATGTTGGCTGCAGATAAGTTTGGCAGCTCCCCGTGGTGAGCTCCATTATGTGGCATATGGCAGGAACATGGTACATGCTACTGTAACATATAAAGAGAACAGCCATGTGTTGGGTGACTGTGGTCATGCCTCTCCCGTGCTCCATGTGTGTACATGAAAGCAGGTACTACGGCAGTAGCTAACTTTTATTGATTAATTTGTCAGTCATGTAACTGTTCACAACCTCAGAGGATGAAATATAAGGGCACTACATAAGTAGAAAAAAATGCAGTTTTGAATCAGTTTTGAGTAAAATTCTATTTTTTTAAATTGTATTTTAATTAACACCCATTAGTAGATATTTGTTTCTGATCCATGCACCTTGCAATAAATAAAGCTTGCTAGTGTAAGCTGGCACTTGATCCTCTCATCTAAATATGTGACGCAGGCCAAAGAAGGAGACCGAGAATCCTGGCTGTGCACAAAAACAGCCATGCAATGATGCAATCAAGTACACAGCCTGGGGACATTCCAATATTTGCAAGGATGGCTATTTTAACTTCATTGTCTGCAAATACCTCTCTAAACTAAGTTACTATAAATGTAGTTTATTAAACGGTTCCTGATGCATAAACTCCAAATAATCCAGCCACACATGTCTAAGGGTGTGACCTAGCCAGTCATCCAATATAAAATTAAAGTTACATTTTACATAAACATAATGTAGGAGCAGGTCATGGATAATAGGTACTGATTTGTAAATAACTGGACACGAATAACTTGATCTTCCCCATGTACCAGTATCATTTCCTAAATGTTGCTAGTACAAACATAGGAAGTAGATTTTTAAGCATTTTTTTTTTAAAGAAAAGATACATTTTATGAAAGTTTGACATTATTTGACCTTGAAGAAGAGGTCAGAGGTCCAAAGTGACATGATATTTAGAATCTCCATATATCATTCCTTATATGCCTATATTGTCAATACAAACAATGACAGTAAGAAACTTAACTAGCTCACTAAAGCATTATCACTTTGACCTTCAGAGCAATCTATTGACCTTGAAGGAGAGGTCAGAGGTCAAATGTAACTTATATGGTAAGATAAAGACCTTACAGTGTTCTGGAGAAAACCCCAACACTTTTTGAGTTCAGGAAGAAAAAAAGCCTTTTAACAGGAAGAACCTGCCAACAATCCAGGCTGAGGGAGGAGTAGCCATCTCCCATAACTGGATGGGGGGATGAGAAGAAGAAGAAAGACAAGAGAAATGAAAAACTATTTGACTAACTACTGCAGCGTGTGTTGCTACTGTACCTGTGTGTGCGTCAGGGTGAACTGCCGTGTCACATACGCCAGGTTACACTCTTCAGAGTGACACTTCACTCGAATGTGCCCGTAATCCTTCGCTTCAGGCGGATGCGGCCAGTACTGGTGGCACTTAGTCTGCAAAGTGTATGACATCACCAATAAATTACATTACTTCTGACGTGAGTCATCAGTCAGCATAGAGTTTACTACGGCCACTACATCAGCTGCACTCTGCTCTCAAGAAATCAAAGTCATATTCAGCAGCATGCTATGTTCCACCTGGTAATCTGAGGAACAAAAGCAATTCATCAGGAGCAGGATGTGAACTGAGAGTCGATATGTGTGTGTGTGTGTGTGTGTGTGTGTGTGAGATCCTCAAGTAGAAAGAAACTCAGGACACTTGATGAATATCAGGAAAATGATCAATTAATGAGAACATCTGGTTACCAAGCAACAGGCAAGCTGAGACAGAGACATGTGCATTCAGCAAGACCTTGATATCTCGCTACCTCTGTGTGGATGTGCCTTCATCCTCAAATTATTTATCTCATTGGCATCCCGCTCACACTTTATATTTAGCAATGTTGTACACCATGAAATACTGTAATTACTCACAACAGTGCAAAATAGATGATTTCTATGTGGCAACATCACTGCTGAACCTTGTAATTACAGCAATCATGTGTCAAATTAAACATGAAACAGCATGTAATAATACTGCAGTAATCACTATGTTAATGCACCACTGATTATGAGTTGTGTAATTTCAAGCGTTCCCTCTCTATTTGCTCTTTACTCATTGACAACTCTGGCTGGTTACAGGATGAAAGCTCAAAAGTACAGAAGTATGTATACCCGTCCCCTCTCTGTTAGAGTTGTAAGCATGATGATGGTGTGTGCTTGTTGCTCCCATACAGTCTGCCAAAAATGAGTGATGGTCTGTGGCAATGGACCCTGAGCTGCAACATAACGTAAACATACACCAGACACTGGGGGCGCCACCTGAGAGAAATACAAAGAAACACACATACAGAGATATATAGACACACACACACACACACACACACACACACACACACACATATAATGGATGAGTTTACATTAAAATGTCAGACAGGCACAAAACAAAGCAGCAACCTCTGGGGATGAAAAAGAAGCCAAAGTGCCAAAAACTGCAGTTCCTATAGTGGCCACTTGAGGCTTGCTGCAAACGTGAGTCAGTCCACACAGAATCCCTCTAGAAGCTGTTTTGATCTCTATAGTTAGTTTACTTTGCAACAACTGTTCAAAGGGTGAATTTCATAACTCAGCACTCCACTCTTGTGTCCAAATACAACACTCTGCAAAAGTCTAGAGTGTCACACCTCATTTATTTATATTTTGTTTCTAAGGTGCCAGACTTTCTTGTTATTTTATCAAGGGGTCAAGCAACAGTTCTCAAGGCTTTCGGAGGGTCTTTCAAAGGTTTTCTTTGGACACTGGCTGCCTTTTCAGTCATTTTCAGTCCAATCCTTGTGCCCGACCGTTTTCATGGGAATGTTTTTATTTGTTAAGCCACTCAACACTGACCTATGACTCATTCAAGCATAAAAGGCACGTAACTCAAGGGATGAACCGGTGTTGGGTCGACACATAACAGACTTAGCAAAGAACCAATTTTAAATTCTATCTTTAGGCACTCTGTTACTAGCAGTTTGTTGCAGAAACACATTATTTGTTCCCATTTCTTAAGCTGAGTCTATGAAAAATGTCAAAGATAACAGACTTTAACAGACATAAAATAGTATTTTTGCACCCAAAGAGCTATTAGATGAAAACTTTACATATCTCAGTATGGAGTCCAAGGTGTCCTTAAAAAAGGATACTGGACAAGTGAAGGACAAAAAAAAGAAATGACAGGTCTAAAATTTATTTGCAGCAGATAACCAGTATCTGAAAATCTTGTCCTTAAGAAATAGGAAAGAAATCCAGCAAAGACCTGACACAGAACCTGAGAGATGCATCTGGTCCTTCAGTTTATCCATCTACAGTTCACTGAAGCCTCATCAGAAATGGTCTCACTGGAAGGGTGGCTGTCAAGAAGCCATTCTTAAGGAAGGGAAACAGCAAGAAAAGGCTGTGG
>VUQJ01023977.1:0-14902 GCA_015108635.1 Andinoacara biseriatus
CCATTGTGTAAAGTGGCCTCAGATAAAGATGTGTCGTGATGGCGTGACTTCTTCAGAAAGCTCTTGTGTTCTGAGGTTGCCGCGTACTCTGAACATCTGCGCTGTGATGTTCTTTCCTTCTGCTTCCCTCCCCCTTCTCCCTGACTCTGACAGCAAGTTGTTCCCTTTTATGGACCTCTTTCTCAAAAAGGCCTACTGAAATGAGAGCGCAAGATCAAAAACCAGCAGCAGAGTGCCTTCTCTCACAGTCGATTTACCCTCCCAAGGGGGGGAGAGGGGGACTGCATTTTCTCTCTCTCTCTCTCTCTCTCTCTCTCTCTTAACAGTTGCAGAGAGATTTAAGAGAATTTCTTTCTCTGTTGAGCCTGGTGGGGGTAATTAGGAATTAGCATATGAGCAGGGAGATGGAGTGATGGAGGTAAATAGAGGTGCTGGAGCTCAGAGATGTTTCAGTCAGTTTTGGCTGTGTATCACGCTGTGGTCCCTACTGGCAGATGGTGGTTATAGTGGCACTCCAGAGAACACAGCAGGGTCACGTGAATTTTTATCAGCACAGAGGTTTAGCGGTTAGCACATCCACCTCAACAAAAGGCCATTTATGTCACATAGTATTTTTTTTTTACAAGTTTGTTCTTACAGGGAATAAATGTGTTGCAGAGATTCAGATCTGACTTCAGACATGAGCTAGTTCAGGTCAAATTTTTGCTTACAGAATAATTTTATAGATGAACACCAGAAACATGTTTCAGCCCCTCAGACAGACCAATAAGCAGTCTTCTAAAACATAGAATTTCCTTGGTGTTCTTTTATAATATTGTAGCTGTCAGTTTTCAGCTGCTTTTCTGACACATTGTGTTTTCCAGTCAGATGGGATGGCCGGTAGCTTCAAATAGCCTGATGCCCCTGAGCCTTAAGCAGATTCTTAGAAATAATGTTTTTCTTTTCTCTTTGAAGTCAAAATCTCAACTGTATTTTGATCGACCTGTCTGAAAACGCTCTGCTATTACCCACGTGTGTTTACAGTTAATAAGAAGTTTCAAGAGTCATAACAGGTGTTTTCTACCTTAAAATTACACCACCGTTTATTTTGACCTCTAATGGAATGTGTTACACTTTGCAAAGATGGATGATGTGTGAGTAACAGTCCCAACAATGATTTGTCAAAGAGCTCTTGACCTTTTAACCAGAATGGATCAATCTCAAAAAGCGCTGGCTCTGTTACACTAGTGCCAAAAAAAAAGGGACTGTAACACAAACCAGACAGAATCAACACATTTTAACTTGAAGCAAAAATCTGTCCAGAAATATATACACACACACACACACACACACAGACACACATAAAGGGAAAATGAATAGTCTAAAACACTAGGAACTAGGTCAAATTACCTCCTGGAGAACACAAGAAGAGAAACACTTGACACAAAGGTACTGAGATGAACTGGCACAGGGAGAGGGGACTGTAAAGGGTGCTTTTCAGTAAGCTAACATATCTCCTCGCTTTATTCGCTTGCATCTCTTCCTCCCGTTAGCTAATCCCAGCAAGGATGAGAGAGAGGTATAAGAAAGAGATGCAAAGAGAAGTGATAAAGCTGCCAAATGAGAAATTCTTGTTTCCATAGTGTCAGTCTTAAGTGACATCAGGTAATGTCACGCTGCACAGCCAGCTCACCTGGGACTGGTATATAGAGCTTTTTCTGCTACAGGCCTATAAAGTGCAATAATGCAATCTCTGCTCATTAAAATGTGCCTGTGTTTCATAAAGTATGAGATTTATCTATTATCTGTTGATCCGTATATGCAACACTACAAAGTAGGAAAAAAGTGAAAATAAACTGTCACGTACAGTCTCTGGTCTTGTGTGGAGGTGTGTGGCATTTTTACACAACACTGCTTGAAGTCTTCCACATAAGCAGTGTCGTCCTGTTCTGCATTTAAAGACTCGCAGGATCCTTCGTGGTGATGGAGAGAACACGATTTCTGGTTCACAGCCTAAATACACTGTGAGTGGAGAGTGACACGGGTGGGCTAACACGGGAAACACAAGCAGGAAACGTGCTGACAGGATATGGCAAGTGGAAACAATAACACATTAAAAGAAAAAAAAACAAAACCTTAATCAGCAGAGTGAGATGGAACAGGATCCTACAGTTCCCACTTGCTTAGAGTCCTAACTAATATAAACCCAATGGCATGCTCTTGCTCTCTTAGAGAGAAAAAAATATGCAGCTGTTCTTTTATGGGTTAAGTAGTTCTCACAATGACAGGTTAACTGATCTCCATGTGTAAAATCAGTGTAGTGCTCCCCTTGAGAGCCAGCTAATGCAGCTGTTATTAGTACAGATGATTCAGCCAGGATACTTTTGGACCCATCCAAGCTTTGAAAGTACCCTCGCTGACAGTCATCTTACCGATGTGTATTCAGAGTATGAATCCGACAGTTTTTGCAACTGGATCCCTGGACGCCTGAAATAACTTCCCTCCACTTAGCTATTCTCTTGCTTGCCTGCATAATGAGCAGGCTTTGCTGTCTGTCCTTCACATGAACACGGGCTTCTGCCTCTGTGGTCCTGGATAAAAGAAGACAGGAATAGATCTGCAGACATGGCTGATGTGCTGTGACAAAGAAAATGTTTTTGAATGGTTCAAATGGTTGGACCGTATCCCCATCTCCTCAAAGTGTAGTGGACACCATTAGAGGCTCTTGTGCGAAAACTCCCAGCCCCCCTCATCACTTTAGCCAAGATTCACCAGGTTTCAATGTTCTCTCTTACCTCCCTTACCTCTCAACCTCTATTTGTCCTTCTGGCTCTCTATCTACTGTACCGCGGCCGCTCTTTCCTGCTGAAAGGAAACCTCTATCTTCCCTCCACTGATTAGAATTATTATCCTCTTGTATCGTCCATCCCCTGCCCTCTCGCTCCCTGACTTCCCCTTGTATTTTTTCTTTTAGTGGGCTTTACAAACTCTCTCACCACTATGCTTATCTTTGATTTCTTTGATTTCTTTTTCTGCCTTGCACTTCCCTCCCCTCCTACCTGTCTTTGTGTCTGCCTTGCCGATCCTGTTATTTCTGTCCACATCCATCCTCCTTCTTTTACTCCGTCTTCTCTCTAATTGGGAGGCAGATGTTGACTCCAGCTGATTAATGTTTAGGCAGCAGATAGACCTCATCGGTGATCTCTAGTCACGTGATCAGAATGGCCAACAATGTGCACGCCTGCTACCAAATTTTTAGGTCCGGTGATTAGCAGAAAGGCAATTAGGATTTGGTATTAGTGTTCAAATTAAATAGGAATTAAGCAGGCTCAGAGTTTAACCCTTTCAGCCATAGCCTTCCCTCTTTTGGATCTGAAAACGAGCAATCGTCATATCACCGAATGAAAGGTAGATTATGAGCACGCGATTCATCTTGTCCTGTTCTTGTGTAGAGGGCCAGAGAGGTTGATTATATCTTGATGCCCCTCAGTGCAATGTGACTAATTGTTTTCTCTTTCCATGGACTCTCTCCTTTTCCTTGCTGTTCGACGTGACAAATCCTGCTTTGAAAATTAATGAAGTTTGAAATAGAAATTGGGGCTACAATTATCCTGTCCATGCAGGGTGTCACAGGAATGATGGTGCCATCTAGACCCAATTACAGGAATGGAGACACCTGTAAAGGCTCAGACCCTCAGGAGACCGCTGAATCTGCCACTACTGCAGCGGCTTCCCAGCTTCAGTTGAAACATTGAATTTTATGATTTGGAAAGTGCAGGAGTAAAGTTTGACTTTTCTACTTCCATTTTCAAACGTACCCAACATGTTTTCGGTGAGCAGTCTGAGTTGTTTTTGATATGATAATTGAACATTTCTGATTAAGTGTTTGCTCAGCGTGGAACCAACCACCCACTATCGTACCCACTGAGGTTAGCATCAATTTCCCTTAGATGAAAGCAGGGGCATATTTTTAAAACCATCATAAATTTCATCAAAATGATCATTAAGGCAATAAATTAGAACGTGTGCAGTATGCTAAATGCATCGCTACCTTCTGCCTTGGTTTCTCCTAATGCTTCGGCTCCTGTGTCCTTGTCCTCCTGAATTTGAGTTTTCCACTACTTATGCAGTCTTCCCATTTAAGCATGTTTGTGTTTAAGCCATCTCTTCTCTCTGCTTTCCTCCTCTTGCAAGCTGACAGTTTTTTCTCTCTCAGCAGCAGCAGCAACAGCAGCAGCCTGTAAATGGCTGCCTGATGGAAAGTGACATTTTCACAGAACCCTGAGAGGGAGGCGAGGTGATCTCTCCTCTTTCCAGCACCAAGTGCTCCAAATTGCCTGGTCACATTTGTGAGCCCAGCTGACAAACTCATGTAAATCAATAATTCTGCTCGGGGAAGATGCAGGGACACAGGGCCTCTCACCCTGATACATACTGTGAGGACACGAACACGCACATGCATACTAATGCATGCATGTGCCTGGAAGGAAACGTGGGCATATACATTCTTCTCTTATACACATACTCGTGAACACTCCCTCTGCCTCTCTATCTCTGTGCTGTCTGGCTTAAATGGCAGTGTTTATCTGTGATTCTAAGACAAATAGGGAGAGTGTACTGAAGCATTAAGGGCAGCGACAATGCCGCTGAAGGCTGAAATAATGGATGGTGGAAGCATCAGACGACCCGGTGCTCATTACTAAATGGACTCTACAGAGGTGGAAACTTTGCCCCGCTAGTTTGAAATATATAGACAACCAAACAGCACAGCTTTAAAATAGGAGCTTATTTAAGAGATTTTGTTTGTGTTTTTGTACTCTGTTCTGTAATAGCTCTCACTCTAAAAGATGTTTGCCAAAGAACGGAGTGCCACAGCAATTTGGAAAGTCTGACTGACTTGTTTCAAGTTTTTTTGTCTTCTGAGTCTTCCCACACTTGTCGTCCTTCTCTTTGATATTTCAGAAAGAAAATCATTAACAAACAAAAGCACTTGAGAAGCACTTTTTTTTCTTTTTTTTTTTAATGTATACTTGCTTGTTTTTCATCATTTTTTCCCCCAGTTTGACCCCTTCTAGTCAAGCTGTAAGAGTATGCATCTCTCCACAGGCTCATCTGTTATGCAGGTTACGGCCACAGACTCCGACGACTCCACCACGGCTAACGGCATGGTGCGCTACCGCATCCTCTCCCAGACGCCGCACAGCCCCATCCCCAACATGTTCACCATCAACAGCGAGACTGGAGACATAGTTACCGTGGCAGCCGGCCTGGACAGAGAGGTCAGTGTCAGCTCTGTGTTCTGTTCTCCTGCTACACCAGTTTTTTCACTCTGCACCTCGTTTGTACCCACACAATAACATGAAGGTTCAGTTATGTTTTAGTATAATACCAAAGAGTAAAACATTGTTACTCTTTTTTATATGTCTGCTTAATTTTCTGTTTATTTATCAGAAATAATCACAGTACACACAGTATCCATAGTAATGGGATTCTGTTTTTCCTTAGTTGCTCTCAGAAGCTCTGTGAAGATACTGAGGAAAATGTCACTACTTACTACACCGATAAACATTCAGTATTTCTGAGGGCACAACGGTAAACTAGGTTGCATGTAATGTAAAGTTTATCATCAGAGTGTGCACACAGTGCTCTGTGCAGATGTCCTTGTGCCCTCCACGTTGTTGTGACATGCAGCCGTTAAACTACAAGGGCATCAAGTGTAGACAACAACAAGTAGGCAGATTAAAAATTAGCACAGTGAGAAGAAGTAACAGTCTCCTCTGTACACAGTTGTCTGTGTGCATTCTTGCAAAGCAATACAATTCCTTCCCCAACCTTTAACCCTATTCAGCCTGGCCTTTTTTGGGCTTCCATTTAAGATATCGCCACCAAATATTCAGGGAAGGATGTGTACACAATAATAAATCGATACAATTACTTTTGTGTCGTTATAATGAAAAAAATGACATGATAATAATTTATCATCAATTTGGCTTTATTGGTTGAAAAGTGTTTTTTAGGAATATCTTTGCTCTTATGGTTGCTGTTATTTTGCATCTGCCGTCTTTCTATCAATATTTATATTTCAATATATACACAAAATACCATTAAAATGGACTTAAGATTTATTCGTTCATATTAGAATGATTTTTCTTTCATCAAAGCATGCAAGGTAGTAATGGAGTTTGAGGGACAATGTACTTGAGCTAACAATGGATCCAAGGACTTCATCCCGATACCTAATGGCAGGCAGGGTGCTGTTGCTTAGGCTGTAGAGGTCGGTGCATCCCCCCATGGTTATGCATTCCCAGACCATCACTGACTCACCACCAAACCAGTCATGAAATTTATGCTAGCTGTTCAGCCATCATAACTTTCTCCACAGCTTCTCCAGAGCCTTTCATGTCTGTAACATGTGCTCAGGGTGAACCTGCTTTCCTCTGTGAAAAGCACAGGGTGCCATTGGTGGACCTGCCAGTTCTGGTATTCTGGCAGTGCTCATCCTGTGCCTCCATGCACCAAGGAGCAAATACTGGTCCTTCTGATGGGTTACGGACCTTCTACAGTCCTGTCCAGCTCTCCTACAGTAACTGTCTGTCTACTGGAATCTCCTCCATGCTCTTGAGTCTGTGCTGGGAGACACAGCAAACCTTCTGGCGATGGCACGTATTGATATGCTGTCCTGAAGGAGTTGGACTACATGTGCAACTTCTGTAGGGTCCAGGTATCGCCTCATGCTACCAGTCGTGACTCTGACCCTAGCCAAATGCGAACCTAGTGAAAAAGCAGTCATAAAAGATGAGGAGGGAAGAAACGTCAGTGGCCTCCACCTGTAAAACCAATTTTGTTTTGGGATTGTCTCATTGTTTCCCCTCTAGTGCACCTGTTGTTAATTTCATTAACACCAAAGCAGCTGAAACTGATTTACAACTCCCTCTGCTACTTAACTGAGCAGATCAATATACCAGAGGTTTAATTGACTTGATGCTGCACTTGATGTTTAAAAGTGTTCCTTATATACTGTCTTTTGAGCAGTATATATTCTATATGTTTTTTAATGAATACATAAATGTATAAAATGACCCAATAAATAATTCCACCTGCAAATTCCAGAAATCCCTATTTAATCACCAATTGTAACTAAGTCTTTACAAAAAAAAAAATCAGGTACATTTGCCCTTTCAGAAATGTCAAACCAAGCACAAAATTACCTCATTAATTTCAGTCATTTGTGTGCTTACTTATTGTGTGTAAATAAAACTGACCGGCAAGTATCTCAGCACGCAGAGCAGGGCAGATATAATGGCCACGTAAATCCAGCACCTCTCTGCTGACGAGGTCGCTGGAGTGTTCTTTTCATTGCCTTCGTTTGCCTCATCCACTGTTGCCATGTCCATTGTTTGCTGTAGTTCTTTGCCAACCCACACACCACCAATACCGCAGCCACTGTCTTATTAAAGCCATCTTATTCTGCTAATGAGAAAGGTCACCTAGGGTGAGCTTTTGTTTTTCCCAACATCAGGTTACTATGGACAGTAGTGTTTCATCAGACATTGTCTCAAACACAAATGCTCAAACCTAACCCTATACCAGCGATAAAATCGGGAAAACATTCAAATTCATATGCCTCCATTATGGGGATAATCTCATCGTCATAACTTAGTTGGCTGATTTTACTGTCGATATAAAAGCACCAGTGAGTCTGTCTCATAATGTTTATATTCTGAGAAGTCCCACCGGTCCCTCTCAGAGCTAAACCTGGCCGGGCAATACGTTGGAAATGAAAAACAGGATTTTACCAGCAGTACAGCAAGCGTATTTAGAGAATAATTATGGTTAAAATATCAAGAACAGAAGCAGGTTTTGATAACAGAAGAGACAATACATCAATGCTTCTTCCTTATCCAAATTTTATATGGAGCTGGCATGGCATGATAGCACGGCACATTTGTGGGACAATATAAATGAGTCTAGTGAATGCGGGCCAGGTCTGTGTCCCCGTTTCCAGCTTGGCCCAGGCTGCAGCAGTAGCAGCTGATGTGAGTGAGGGAAAGCTCATTAATCTGGACACATCAAGCCAGGCACAGTCCCACCTGCCTATGATCCTCCCACAAAAACTAGGACACACCTGGGAGTTCACCCACCTGCTGTCAAGGTCATCAACACAAACAAGCACAGGCACATGGGCACATGTGCGCATACACGTATGTTGTAAATAGGCAATACTTCTCATACTGAGCAAGGAGGAGCACCAAAAATGAAGACTAAGATCCCAGGTGTTACACTGGATCTGTGCAGCCAGTGTGGTATAGGCACATGTTATGCAAAGTCATGAGGTATTTATATTACTGTACTGGAAGTGAATAAACAGCTTCTGCAGCACATATCCCTCCCATTTCACATTCTCTCAAATCTTCATCCCCCATTCTTGTATCTAATTAGAATATTCATGTGCTAATTAAGAGGTGAAGCGGTATCTCGTGTTGAGGAGAACAGGGGGTACATGGAGGTTAGCCTGGTATCATCTACCTCTGACACCGCTGTATACCAATTATTCTTCCTCATTCTCAACAACCCCTAACCCTCCACACACTCTCAGCCCACAGGCTCATAAGCTAAGTAACTAAATATAAATACAAAGAGCACAATTTTTTTTGTGTGATTGTGCAGGGGGTTTAAGGTTTTAGCAGTTTTGTACATATATATAAAACTGTGCATAAAGGATTGAAGAAACACTCTTCTAATGAAGTACAGCTCAGATGCAGCAGGTAGCAGAGTGGGCTGTGTCAGAGTGCCACAGCTGGCACTAACACTCTCCCTTTGCACCCTCTCTCTGTGGCAACAGTTCCTCTGGCAGGCATAGCTGTTGCCTTTCATTACCCCAGGCTGTCTCAGTCTCCCATGAGCCCTGGGTTGGAACAATCTGGTGTGGCATGGTGCTGAGTTGCCAGGTGCCAGCTCAACATTGGACTGTCTCAACGTCGATTAGGACATCGCCTGGACTGCCTGAAGGACATGAGTGCCCACAGCCTGGCTCTATTAGGATCTGCAAAGCCCAACTGGGGATGTAGGCTGAGAGCTGGCATCCTAAATAGTCCTGCAGCTTTTATTGCCTCTGAGTTGCTGAGTTATGTTAATTCACCTTCTTGCACTAGAGCTCCAGACAGCGAAGCCATCTGAGGATTGTGAGTTAGTTGCTGAATGAAAAGTATTGATGCGTGTAGGTAGATGTTAACATTTTGCAGCCAACATTCAATCAAGAGCATGTCCACTCAGTATCTGCTTGCTTTATTACTGTATGTGCACTATGTGGACCAACCTGGGTCACCATTTGTCTTTTTTTTAAAAAAAGGATAAGAAATTGTGTCACTTGTCTTTTCCATTCTTGTGTCTTGTCCATTAGTCCTTCATAATTTTATTAGCGATAAGTCTCATTTGTTAACAGAGGAGTTTGTTCAGTCTTTTATTTTCAGCTCTAGAAGCTTATCTTTAACTTTATATAAAAAAAATCATTTTTAAAAGAGTGACAGCTTTTTCTAATAGGGCTTCTTAATGCGGGAGTCAAAATAGAAATAACTTAATGACTGCCTGACACGAGCAGCACATTAACAGAAGATAGCTGTGAACTAAGTTCTTACAATATAGCTCACGTTACACAAAAAAAGTCAAGGTGTAAGCAGACAAAAAAAGTGACCAATGTGCACAGAAATGCAGGTTCTCAGTCTTTATATAACCCAAGATGGGCTGCAATTGGTGGGAGAGGACTGGAGGGACTGAGAAGCACCCCAGCCCATATTAACACATTATAAGAGAATGTAATAATTGCCCTGTGAAAGTATGATTTGAGAGCGGAAATGCCCAGTGGCCTCATATCTTAAAGGCTGTGCATAATATCCTCAGCTAAACCTGCGTTATATAACAGTTTCTCCTGCATGTGGCTGACTTCAACAGTATCCTGTAGATCGCAGCGCTTCTGCCTTTACTGGACGTGGATTTTCCTGATTTATTGGAAGTCCCAATATTCCCCACTTGCATTCTTGTTACATTAATAAATACTCTTAATATCTGAAAGAATAAACTCAGATGAAAGGTGCTCACCCAGTACAGACTGGGGGGTGGGGTTTGCCTGTTAGGACACTGTTTTGGTCCAGACTGAGATATCTTGACAACTGCTAGATGGATTGTTGTGAAGTCTTTTTAATATCCATTGTCTCCAAGGATAACTGACTTTCCTGATCCCCTGACATTTTCTCCGGCACTGCCAGCAGCTCAGAGTTTTCCCTCATGTAATGAAATATCTCAAGCTCTGTTGGATGGATTTGCACAAAATGTGCTACAGACACTGACCCTTCCTGCATGATGTGTCCTGATTCTAGTGGTGACTTTTTCTTTCTTGTTTTTCTTCTCTTTAAGGTAAATTTTGAGTGACTACATTCTTTCTTGCATAGCATGCGCCTCACAGACTTTTTCCATTGGGGGCCACTTTGACTGTGCAGACCACAGCTGTAACTAAATAGCCAAAAACTCAATGAGAACCTAGAGTGATATGCAGAACATAGTCAGTTTTGCGAGGGCCTGAATTTGGCCCACCAGCCTTGATATCAACATTTGGCTTTGTTTGGCAAAACCAGCACTCCCTCAGCACGCAAAGACACCTAAGTTAAACTGTCCTCTGTGTGCACAAAGAGGTGATTGGAGACAAATTTCTATATTAAACAGTATAAAGTAATAGTCAAAACAGAAGATGTGGGCATGCAAATAATGTACATCAAAATGAGCATTAAATATGACATTCTCATACGCGTCTAACATGTTGGCGTTAATAAGTTCCACAATAGCATTTTTGTCACATTTTTGTTTGCCTAATTGATTTTGTGTATCTTCTCGTAATTCTGACTTGACAATTAACCAGTCTCCCTGTTTTATCAGATTTGTATATTTTTATATCGGTGACTCACAGCATTTATTTATCTTGTAGGTGTCTCTATGCTGATTGTGTAAACGTGGAAGCATATCTAATCAAGTGGCTTCAGAATTTAGATCTCACGTGTACCGACATACCTCAGTCAATGTTGCTATGTTGGGATGAAGACGACTTTCAGAGCACTGCGTGCTGCTTGACAGTAAGTCTCAGCTGGCTTGTGCCTTCAAACCAGCGTTGAGCTGTTTCTGTCCTTAAAACCACCCTGAGAGACCTCCATGTGAGTGATGAAGAGAGCGAAAAGTGATGAAGATGGTGAATAAACAGACTCCTCTGCATGTTTCTGGTACCAGTGGGGGAAAAATGTAAATATAGAGACTATATTTCTGTGAGTTTCTGCAAGTCTTCTTGTAACTATAGATTTTTCAGATTTTCACTGGCAACATAGACGTGTAAGAGAGGTGAACTGGAACAAACTGAAGTGAACCCAGCTAAAACCTAATGAAATGGAATTGAACGGCATCAAATCAAATTGTGTAAATTTAATTGATGTCTGCTGGACTGAGTGGAAACTGTAATGGGGTTCAGTGACACTAAGGGGTCACTGAGGTAGACGGAGAGTGTAGTCAAAGGAAGAAAGAAGCGTGTTTCCACAGCTATAGGTGTGTACTGGGCCATTTGAGACAGATTGTAAGTGACAAGCTAATGACCGTGGCCACAGGGAGCCCGGCAAGCTGGAACACAATCCACAAACGACACAATTACAGAACAAGTCCTTTACTCATCTCCGTCTTTTTACCCTTTTTAAGAGTGCCTTTACAGCATGTCTGAGTGAAAATTTCACGTTCAGATCAGGTACAATCCATCACTGGATGTGTGTTGCTAGAAGAGCAGTCTTTTCCACTTGCCTTACCTGTTCTGACCAGGATTTCCCCACCTTTGTTCTTGCTGAAAAAGCCCCACTGGAGCATTTCCTTCCCAAGAGCATCCAGCTTTTTCCACCTGTCCTGATGGTTGCCCGCCTTGACATGTTGAGTAGCTAACATTGATAGCCTAAAGCCATTCCTTTCCTCAGGCTCTGATATGGTAAGCTACCTAATTTGGTCCCTGCGGAAAAAGGGATTGAGTGTTATTGTTGGCGGAGCACTGTGTGCAGGTGTTTCTGTGACCTCTGATGGTTTTCAGCTTCTGCAGATTAAGTCAGTGACACTCAAGACCAGCAAGGGAGTCTGGACTGTTGCTGTTGGTCATGAGACAAGACGCTGTATTTCCTGCCAGTGCTGGACTCTAATCTAACAGAGAGATTTTCTGTTCAGCAGTTCCATAGGACTCATTAGAGAGCCCTTTACTGGCTTGTTCAGGTAGCCACTTTTGGACAGCAGAATGCACTTGGCTGTGTGTGTGTGTGTGTGTGTGTGTGTGTGTGTGTCGGGCTTTAGCTTTATACTCAGTCATCCAGTTTTAGTAACAAAAGGAAAGCACTGTGTGAACAATAACAAAACGGCCCAAGATGCCTTTGTGTTTTTCATTTCAGTGAGAGCTACAGTCTTACAGATTTCATTTCAGTATAAACTACAAAGTCATTGTTTTGGTAACTCAGGTCTTGCACAGTTGATCTGTAATCTCTAATCTATTGATGTCTATTCACCAAAATTAATCATACTTTTCAGAACACTATTTCAAATAATGCAAGCGCTGTTTGAGTCATGTCTGATAAACCACAGGTCACTCTGCACCTGTCCCTCGTATGTAAAGGGTACATACTGCTGCCGCTGTGGAAAGCCCCTATAGAGTCATAATACTTATTTTGTTTTTCTCTCACTTTAACCTCAATCTGCTAATCCCGCCTCGATTCGCATGTTTTTCTCAGTCGGAACTACGTGCTGCCTTGTGGTGTGAGGCGTATGTTTTGATAATAAAATACGAGAGCGGGGCTTAAATGTCTGAAATGTCTCTTTCGAAACGAGAACAGGCACTGAAGCCTCTCTCCCATAGCAGCACACCATGGGGATTTCTCCTCATACTTCCCTGAATGTATGGCAGTAAGCGCATGCTGGGATGTGCCAAGGGAATTCCCTCCCCTTGATATGAGCCACCCACTTTTTTTTCTTACTTTTTTTCCCCAGGGACTTTAATTTCTTCTTTCATTTAAGGCAGAAAGAAAGTTTTTGTTTTTCTTTTCCTTTTATCAACGCTGATCCTGATCTATTGCTAGACAGTGTGCCATCAATAGTTCAAGTGACTCACAGCTGAGAACTGCTGTGATGCCAACATGCTGCGCATGTCTCACCATAATTACAGTGAGAGAAAAGGTAAGATAGATAAGATATCTTATAGCCTCTTGGTCCCGAAATAATAAATACAAGATAGAAATAAGAAATATAAATAGAATAAATAAGGAAGGAAGGAGCCCACTTTAGCAACACTTGTTACCTTTTTTAGCTTAATTTGATTCACTTTGATGCACATACTCCACTTGCATGGATGCTAGTGGAGCTTGGGATATGAAGAAAAAATGCCATAAAACATAACTGTAATAGTCTAAAATATCTCTCCAAGGGATATATTTTAAATGCTGGCACACACTACATTATTACTCACTTAAAGTCCCTTTATAGCTGCATATATAATCCTATATTTGTGTACGTGTGTGACTGTGTTATAAGGTGTATAAAGATGCTTCATAGATTGACTTAAAGTCACTGTGTATGTTTACAAGGCTACTCATGACAGCGCAGTTTCAGTTCTGTGACATGCATATCAGTCTCTACACACAATCATCCAGTATAGCTGTTTGATCCTTTGTCTGCACTCAGCAGGGAAACTCCAGTTTTGTTTATATCACTTAGCTTTGCGAAGACAGTCACATATTTTAACATCCTTCCTGGATTCGTTATTTCCAAGGTCATTTCTCACTTGTTACAGCAGTGGTTTAAACCCTGTTAGGTTTCTCTTTCCGTAATCCTCTCACAGATCTGAAACAAATGTATAGTATCGGTCAGATGACTGCAACAGTCTTGAAGCTATAGGGAAACCAGAGATGGGGAAGTGCATACGAAACACACAGGTATTTCTTTGCCACTGGAATGCACTTACAAAGAGCTTGTGAACAAACCACATCCAAAAGAACAGTTGTCCAAATGTGTTATTGTCAGGGGCCGTCAGTGTTCATTACAAAAAAAAGAATATCAGTGCATGTCATATTCTGGAAAGACAATCACAAAGATTGTTTCAGATATCTCAAATAGCAATCTAGAAGAAACTGCCTACAGTTTTGCCACCTACAGAAAGGCAAAGATGAATGATAAGCGTCACCACCAGTACCACAGCGTTTGGTGAACTTGTACTTTACATAGCTTACTGTACATCTCCATTTTTCTGCTGAAGTCAGGGCATTCTCCTACACTCACATTACACTGCAGCTGAAGATGACTCAATTCAAATAAAGTTGTGATAAATTGTAAGCAATTTATATGTGAATCTGGTCAAATATGCAATTTAAGCAGGAGGAGTGTATGGAAACAAAGCATCTGAAACATACACTGAGAGTGGGCTTTACAGTGAAACAATGAATGAGAGCGAGAGCGAGAGAGAGAGAGAGAGAGAGGGAGGGAGAGAGAGAGAGAGAGAGAGAGAGAGGGAGAGAGAGAGAGAGCGCGAGAGAGAGAGAGAGCGCAAGAGAGAGAAAGGGAGAGAGAGAGAGAGAGAGCGCAAGAGAGAGAAAGGGAGAGAGAGAGAGCGCGAGAGAGAGAGAGAGAGCGAGAGAGAGAGAGGGAGAGGGAGAGAGAGAGAGAGAGAGGGAGAGAGAGAGAGAGAGAGAGCGAGAGAGAGAAAGGGAGAGAGAGAGAGAGAGAGAGAGAGCGCAAGAGAGAGAGAAAGGGAGAGAGAGAGAGAGAGAGAGAGAGCGCAAGAGAGAGAGAAAGGGAGAGAGAGAGAGAGAGAGAGAGAGCGCGAGAGAGAGAGAGAGGGAGAGAGAGAGAGAGAGAGAGAGAGAGGGGGGGAGTG